>CAJNJA010054808.1:0-39717 GCA_905231915.1 Symbiodinium necroappetens | reverse complement strand
GGGGGGGGGGGGGGGGTGCTGGTGTTGAATCTGGGTTGAAGGGGTTGCAGATTTTAATGAAGCCCCAATCAACCTCATGTTCAGTTCACATTAAGTAAAGGGTCGAGTCGTTCAGGCTTCCTGGTTCGTTGTTCCGCTTTCTTGCTGGTTGCGTCACTTGGCATAGAATGAATGACTCCGGTGGTCACGGTGTGGCAGGGGTAGAGCGTAAAACTCCCGAACCCTGAAGCTCGCACTGCAACTTCCGAGCAGGTGCTGCGTAGGCGCGCCCCGAGTTCAATTTCATGCAAGCGCAGTGCACTTGATTTTGCAGGTCGGGCTTTGAGACTTGCTGCTGTGCCACATCCACTTAGACTCGGGTGCGAAGTTGGGTTTCTTTAGTAGAGCCGCGTCACTACGCCGAGGTCCTTCCTGCCAGTGACAACGGCGACTATTCTGAAACTGGATGGGTCGTATGCCAGACTTCATGGGGCCTTCTTGCGCTGGCGGGATGTACCCGCAAAGCAGTGATGCTTAGGAGCCCGAAACCCGATTCCCAACGACATGTTTAGCCTAGACCTCGAAGCCCAGTGCTTGCATGTCTAGGTAGGGCCACCTGCGGAGACTCTCACAATCATACTCACAACCCCATGACCCATCGGGGTGCTTATATATAGTTGCACTGTACTAAACCCAAAACACTGTCCCGATTTTGATCGCCCCGCGATTATGTTGTAGCATGTCTCGCTCTCTGAACACTCAGCACACAAGTCGGGCAAAGGTGAGGGCTGCAATGTCCACAGCGGCATTTCAGTGCCTTGGCAACGGACCAGCTGTTCTTCGCACGTTTTGCGAGTAGTAGTCGTTGTCTCGTCGTAGAAGTAGCAGCAGCAGTAGAATTAGGAGGTGGAGTAGAAGCAGCTGCAGCAGCAGGTGCATCTGGCACATTCAGTTATGAGGTGAGATGAAGCATCAATTGCAGCGGCCGAAGCAGTACCAGCTGTAATCCTCGGCATCGCTGTGGGTGCCGCTTCATAGTAGTGGTAGTTCATGGTTCGTGGCTTGCTACCTCCCTGCATCCTGCCACCATTCTCACATGGAGCACCTTATCTGAAAACGCCCATGCAGAGCGACGTTATAGTTCACCCGGCAGCGCGACCATCCAGAAAAAGCCTAAACCCTAAACCCTAAACTCTCAAACCCTAAACCCTGCAACCTCGCCAGTGGGCATAAATCCTCAGCCATGCGAGAGGGAAGAAACCCTGTACAGCAAAGCCGAAGCGCAAGCTCGCAGGCGACGGGGATGGTCCTTCTGGTGTCCCGGGGCAGCTGCTACTTCAACGACAAAGCGCAGAAGGACAGGGGGACTTTGAGGATGGCTGGGGCGTAAGGGTTTTTGGGGGTGAGGAACCCCGATACAGGAATAGAGCCCTTAAAGGTGCCTTTCTAGAACCTTGACGAGATCCCTTAAAGCCTTGAGAACCTAAGCTTACAGATTTTGCAAGTAGATTGAGCGCCCCTCGGGAGGGGAAGGCTTCGGATGAGTTTAGAAGTCACGGGTTGATTTCATCCCTCTCTGAGGCTTTGGGTTGAGGGACCAAGCCCTAAGCTGAAGCCCCATAAGGCCCTCAACCCGAAGCCCTGCACCGAAATAATATACACAACAGCATCCAAATAATTACGTACACTATTTTCAGGGTTCCTTATTGTAATTATAGTATAATATAATATACCCCCAGACCCTATTCTATGGCCAATCGAGTTTCGTCCTTGGCTAAAGTATCCCGGATGCAGTAATGGACCCCCGAACGCTCCAAGCTTTATACGGTCCTTTACTGCAGGTAGTCTAGGGGTCTAAATTAATTGCCAATACTATTCCGTGGGTTCCTTATTGTAATCATACTATCTCATACCCAAAAACCCTATTCTAATTGTTAAGGCCCCTACAGTAGGCTTTCTGGGCTACGGGAACCACCTCAACACCGAATCGGAGGCCCTACTCCCCAGCACTAGACTTTTAGTGCTCGTAGGAACCAGGAACATATGCTTTATGTTACAATATAGGAAAAATCAAAAAATACATATTTTTTTTTACAGTTCCAAGTGCGCTGAAGAGAAACCTTGAAACTTAGCAGGCCCAACACCCCAAACCCAGCAATGCGAGAGGCCGAAAAGCTCACACCCGAACCAGATCTCCAAAAGCCCTGCAAAAGGAGCCTGACAAATGAGAAGTCATCCGCCCTTCTAGCCCTTTTGCAAATCTACCACAAAATGAGCCCTCATAACCCTAGTCTACTTTGGAAAAGCACTGCCTTTTTCATGGAACCCTTACACAGGCTTTACAGACAAAGAAACCCTATTCCAATAACCAAGACGCCAATAGTAGATGCTAAACTCCCTTAGTCGCCTATCCGAGCCCCTCGAACAGGCTTCCGATGCTGGGGCAGTGGGGCTCCTCGGAGACTGGAACGGGCCTCTTGTGTAAGGATATGGCAAGGTTTGTGTTTTGGTCAGGTTGTGGTCTTACCCTAAACTTTAAACCCGAGCCCCCAAACCCTGAACTTAAAAGGGTTCAGGGTGACATTTCAGGATCGGGTTTATGGAGGCGCAGCCTCGACGCATGTCGGACCGACGCGACAGAGGAAGTAGGTGTGGTGTGCCTCAGAAGTTGCTGGTTCTTGTGTAGGCCCCCGGGGTCTTCAGGGCAGGGCTTGTACCATGGGACTTTGCCGTGCTCAGGGTGTACTATAGGGGCCTTAATATTTAACTCTACTATCTTGGGGGCTCCTTATTATCGGTATAGTATTAGTATACCCAAAAACCCGATTACAATGTAGAAGGATAGGAATTCTCCTTCGGATGGGCTTCCTTTTGTGCAGGAGTTTACTTGCTTTTCTCAGAAGAGCTGAACCAAGGACAGGCAGATGTGGCATAGAGCATCACATGCACACAAGGATGCCAGCCATAACTACAGCGCGTCCGTTGTGCGAACGACATACTGTAGTCCGGATTGCTCATGGTCGCGCGCTGATTTTCTGCATAAGTCGTGACCCTCAAGCCCCGGAACCAAATTCGAGTTCTGCAAGATCTACATAGATAAAATATTAAGGCCCCTACAGTAGTGACTTAGGGAAGCTTTCCAGAGGATGGTAGCTGCAGACTGAGAGCAAAACTTGCTGCCTCGATGTTTTTTTGTTGAAGGCCTGCAGGGCTTGGGAGTTTGGGGAAGGCAGCATGGATGTTGTACAAATGCACATGGCAACAATGCTATATAAGGTGAGGGGGGGGAAGAGACCGCATTACTAGAGGGGCCCCCCGTACTGGAGAGTTTCGGATCTCGAGGGCATGGCCCCGTTGAACCTCAGTGGTCTAGCAGTTGGCCCACCCCCGTCGGCATTCAAGCACAACCCACTGAAACGCCACGGCGAGTCTTAATCTCTGGGAAGGGAAGAAGATGTGGCAAATATATATATATATATAGGGACCTGAAGGAAGAGAAAGAGAAGCTTCTCAGCCGAGGGTTCTTATCTATGACCAGCAGGCCGTTGCTTCTTCTGTCAGGGTTCCTCCTTTGCTTTGGAGCCCTCGAGGGTTGCAAGGTTTGGGGCTGAGAGAGGTTCTGTGTGGTTGGGCGACTATGATCGCAATAGTATATAAGCCCGGCATGACCCTGGTCAGGCTTCTGCCTCAGATGTCTGTCTATCTACCTGTCTATCTATCTGTCTATCTACCTGTTTACCTGTCTGTCTGTCTATCTATCTATCTATCTAGCTATCTATCTATCTATCTATCTATGTATCTGTCTATCTGTTTGTCTGTCTATCTATCTGTATGTCTATCTCTCTATCTATCTATTTATCTATCTATCTATCTATCTATCTATGTATCTGTCTATCTGTTTGTCTGTCTATCTATCTGTATGTCTATCTCTCTATCTACCTATCTATCTATCTATCTATCTATCTATGTTTCTTTCTATGTATTTATCTAACCGTCCATCCATCCATCCATCTCTCCATCCATCTATGCATCTATCTATCTATCCAACTGTCCATCCATCCATCCATCCATCCATCCATCCATCCATCCATCCATCCATCCATCCATCGATCTATCTATCTATCTATCTATCTATCTATCTATCTCCACCCTCCGCATAAACAAATCTACGACTAAGAAAACCTAAGTCTGGGGTGTTGCCGCGGCTTCTGTCAAGGTTTGGTGATGTGGTTGCATGTTCGGCCCCGGCGTTGTACAAGGAACGCCCACCCACCCCCCACAAAAAAAAACAGAAAGAAAAAAGTATTGGCATTGAAATATTTAGGCCCCTATATTACCCTAAGCCCTAAACCCAAAGCCCTCGAACCGTGTTTTAAAGGCGGTTGAGAGAGGGGGGTGTTAGGCGTTGCGGGGGTTTGGAGTTGAAGAACAAGTTTCCAAGTGGGGATGAGGGTTTAGGGTTTAGGGAGCCGTTTCCTGATGTTCTAGCTGTTCAATTGTAGGTATGACAAGGCCTCGTCCGAACGTCTTCATAGAACTACGGCGGTCTCCAACCTTAAAGAGCCCGCGCCAAGTCTCCATATTACAAGGATGTCGCGAAAATTTTAAAAGGGGCACGCACTTCTCGAAATAAACGCGATTCGTCTCACATGCCCCACCCCCCTTGCTGATGTGAAGGCCCCTACGACACTGGACATGCCCCTCGGTACTTTAGGAAAGCGCAGGAGGGGGGCGGAGTCGGAGTGCAGGGCTTCATTAGGTTTATGGTTTAGGGTTGTAAGCTGCCTCCAAGTCTGATTGGGGTTTGGGGTTTAGGACTTCGGGGTTGTAGGGCTTCAGATCATTAGGGCTTTGGGGTCATTCGAATTTGGGGTTCAGCTGTTTCAGAAGCTTTGTGATTGGTATTGTTCGCAGGGCCGTTTGCTAGGGGCCAGGGTATGAAGTCTCTCAGGTTGACGAACCTAGGTTACGAAAAGTAATACCCCAGTATCGATAGGGCTTTAGGGTTTAGGGGTTTACCGATCGACAGGTCTGACGCTTCGAGCACCTGTGAGAGAGAGAGAGAGAAAGAGAGGGGTTTACCGATTTAGGAGTGTGGCGTTAGGCTTTCATTGCCATTCGGCTTTTGGTGGCATGGAAGAAGAACGCCTTCCGCCCTTCACCAAGGTTCTTGTAGAGGGTCAGGACCGTTCTTATCTTCATCGGATTTTTTGATTGTAACGAACTAGGGTCATGAACACGACATGAATAAGAAGATTCTTCTAGCCACAATCGGGAGCTAGCATGGGGGCCCGAATAATTAGCAATATAATCCTTTGGATAGCCGGTTGTAAAACACAGTATAATATAGCCCAAACAGCCCGATTATACTTCCTAAGGCCCCTACCTTATTGCTAGCTGCCTCGGTCCGTCCAGTAGGACCCTTACAACCAAAGTCAATGGAGCCCTTTATGGTCCCTACTATGTTGGGTAGGCAGAGAAAAAACCCAAAGGGTCGTTGGGGGCCTTCGGAGTTGTCTCAGAACGGTCCAGTTCCGGGTTCTGGTTCAGGGGATCGGGTTTAGGGCCTCGGGTTTCCCGCAGCCGGGAACCTGAAACCTGGCCGGGTGTGCTCCCATCAAGCCTGTGGGGAAAGGCCCTAGGTTCAGAGGGATTGCTGACCTGGTAAGTATTGGCTCCTCTCCGTGAAGCACTCCTGGTTGTTGAATAGTTCGGCTGTCTTCTCTCTGTTCGGGCTCCGGGAACTCCTGCAGCATGTCTGGATAGGGTTCTTGGAGGCTTCCACTGCGCATCGCGCTGTGAGTTTGGTTTGAACCTCCGGCCCTCTGCTCAGCGGCCCCTAAACCCTAAACCATCCTAAGCCTCATGAATGCCAAACCCTAAGCGGCTGTCAGCGAGTGTGAATGAGTCTAGAATAGAGTTTTCAAAAAGAGTTTGGGCGGCCTCATCAACGGGACTTCTCCCCCGTGTTCCAGAAGCTCTCGAACAGGTCCGTTATGAGCCCGTGTCTATGGTTGCCACTAAACTCCCAAAATGTCAGCCCTAATGAGAGTCGTTTTTGCCTGGCTCTCAATATTAAGCTCTCTGCACTGCTGTGGGATCGACCCCCAGCGCATCCAAGTTTGCCACAAACGGCAAGCTTTGGGGTTTGAACACGGAGCCAGTGCTTGCCATTTTGACCTTCAAAGGCAAAGCCCACACGGAAATGCTCTATCCGCTTCAGATACCAGCGGTCCTTCAGAATTAGCAGTCCCAGCCCCACATAGGTCCATATACGACCAATGGCAGATTGTACCCGCAAGCCCTTGTCTAACTAAGCTAACTCAGCCAAGAGGCTTAAGGGCTTTGGGTCTGAGTCTAATGAAGCCCACATTCCCAGGATGGCAATGCCCAGCACGGCAGCATTTCCGGACGTGCCGGCATTCCTCATATCCCAGGTCAGGGCTGGAGTTCTGCTTCGCCCTAAAACCTTACTTTCTGGACCCTAGATTCTTGCTGTTTAAGGTTCCCGGCTGTGATTTCCTTGTCCTAAACCCTAAAACCTCAACTCTAAACCTTGTCCCTAAACCCTAAACCCATTATGAGTCCGTAAAGGTAGGTTCTTTGGGGTCCAGGTAAAGATCTTTTGGCTGCTCCGGTATTGCTGTCCAAAAGTCTTGACTTGAGGAGCTCGGACAGCTTCTCTTTTCGTGGCTTAGGGTTTAGGATTTAGGGGTTGTCGCTGTTGTGACTAATGTAGGCGTAGCTTAGGTACGGTCTCCGGATCTCCTTGTAACAAGGATCCTGCTGGCAGCCATTTCTGTTCGGCCCCGCTGCAAATTCTCTGAAACCCTTTCTAAGCGTAAAACCATGCACCATTTGTCCTAAACATGACCACCTTAAGCCCTAAACCCTAAATCGACCATGCTTTCAGAATCAGAAAGCCAACCCCAGTCTTCCGAGCACCAGGTCTTAGGCTTTATCGGATAGGAGGATGTAGGCTCCCACAGCCCAGAAGAAATGCGGAATGGCTTCAACTCGGATTGCCAAGCCGCGAAAGCGCTCCAGGCCTGCAAGCCCCCCAGAACGCACAACTTCGAAAGTGCTTACATAGGGTTCCGCAAGATCCGAACCCTAAACCCGAAACCCCTAAACCCTAAACCATAAACCCTAAAACCTAAACCCCTAAGCAGGAGCAGGGGCAGGACCTCTTGGCGCGGCTGCAGGGCGGTGGCAGCCTGCGTGTACTGCTGCGCTGGGAGGGGGCCCTCTGAGCTGGGAATTTGAGGGTCTAGGGTTTAGGGTTTACGTAGTTTTGGGTTAGGAGCTGGGAATAGACTTGGGTTGACTACACGGCGTAGGGTTTAGGGTATAGGGTTTAGGGTTTAGGGTAGTCTGTTGCAGACGCAGTTTAGAAAGTACGGGTGTAGAGTTTAGGGGCTTAGGGTTTTCAGCAAAAGCTCAGGACCTTAGCATACACCGTGAACTGGGAGGATCCGTGGTACCAAGCACCCAAGTAGAGAACCTCTAGACCGCAAACTTGAATTTCGATAGTCCATAAATGGAATAGTAAGGCAATACCCATAGGCTCCTTAGTAGTTCCCTTTTGGGATTACCTTATTAGGATTCTAAACATAAGCCCACAAAAAGGAACTACTTAGGAGCCTATGGGTAATGTTACGGTTGCACAGTTCGACTCGAAGGGCTGGCAGGATCTTATGGAGAAACGGTTTTTGTGGAGGGGGGTTTAGGTTCAAGGCTTGCGGAGTGGAAGGCAAGGCTTCTAGAAGTGACAGTTGACCAACATTCTGTTGTGTCAAGCTGTGATAAATCAACGATGACTGGTTTGTAAAGGCCTAGGTTTGCTGTCTGTCGTCGTGTTCGAGGCCTTTGTGACAAAGCTCTAGACCTACCGGTCCAAGGGCCCTAACAATTGGGTACTTGGGCTTAGGATAGTAAGTTTGTAAATTCGGCACTTGGACCCTGAGGGTGGGGTCAAGAGACTCAGAGAGCGGTCAGAGGCCGCTTGCACAGGTCTTTCGGCTCGTAGTTGACATCTGGGATGAGGGAATTCGAAGGAAGAGTCGACCGGTAAAGCCCAAAATACACAGAAAGCCCCCAAGCTCAAAAACCCCACACCTGAAGTCGGAGAAAGCCCCTAAACCCTAAACCCCTAAACCCTAAACCCCCTAGCCGAAACCCCCAATGCCCAAAACCCCCAAACCCTAAACCCCCTACCCGAAACCGCCAGAACCCCCAAACCCCCGATCCTTCCTCCATCTCTGGCCTAGATGCGTGCTTTCACTGGCCGGCCACCTTCTGCCGAACATCCCGCTTCCGTGGGGCTCTAAGCGTGGGTTTAGGGTTTTCGAGTTTTAGGGTTTAGGGGCCTATTGGGGTTTAGGGTTCAGGGTTAAGCAGTAAGCGGTAAGCTACAACATAAGGGCTTTCGGGAGAAGTTCTTGGAGTAACCCAGGCCCGAATAAACATGAATACCGTGGCTCAGGGCAGGCTTAGCAAGAGGGTTATGTGTACCTTTCTGGGCACCCTAAACCCTAAAGCCCTAAACCCTAAAACCCTAAACCCTAAGCCCTAAAACCCTAAAACCCTAAACCCCTCATCCTAGTTACAACCCTACCTTTGGCCCCAATTACTACGTCCTTCTGGGGGCCTCCAAGTCTGGAGCTCCTTTACAAGAACCCGAAGGGGCTGAGTAGGTAACCTTTAACCTTTGGGGCTTATATAAACCTATTATTTAACCTTTTGGGGCTTATACAAACCTATTACTTATCCTCTTGGGGCTTATATAAACCTATTATTTAACCTCTAGGGGCTTGTATAAACCTATTATTTAACCTTTTGGGGCTTATACAAACCTATTATTTAACCTCTTGGGGCTTATATAAACCCATTATTTAACCTCTTGGGGCTTATATAAACCTATTATTTAACCTTTTGGGGCTTATATAAACCTATTATAAGTCAAAAGGTTAACCTTTTTTGGGCTAAGGTACTCGGCCCCTAAGAACCTTCTGATGGCTAATACATTTGCACATGGAGGCTTTGGCAACGGAACTACAATGGAGTCTACAGGATGGGTTTAGGCTTTTGGGTTTAGGGTTGAAATCAGGAGCTCCTGACTACTTAGCGGCCCAGGGGACTTAGTAGGTCATAGGCAGAGTTGTAAGTACCCTAAATGGAGTTACCTCCAACAATAACCCTACTTCTAACTTGTCACCTACTTACTATTTCCCTTGGGCCTCTAAGTAGAATGTCCTGCAGAGACCCTTTACCTCAGGTCAGAATTAGCCTTCAGAACCCACAGGAAACATGCGTTGAGTCCTTATACAGCCTGCCCTTAGCGCTAAACTGCCCTAAACCAAAAACTAAACCCTAAACCCCAAAACTAAGCGCTAAACCTAAGCCACACCCTAAGCCCTAAACCCTAGAACGCCCTTCACCCAGAAGCCTAAGCCAAAGCCTAAACCCTAAACACGAAAGCCCTTCAGCCCAAAGTTCAAGCCAGACTGGGGATCTCTTAAGGTGACTTTCGAGGTCGGCAACGAAGGTGAGGGTCCTTTGCCCCCAGGCAGCAGCAGGTACATCTTGATGCGTCATACATTTTCTCTGTTGACCTATTGAATCTCCTGCCCATTATCGACGATCTCTTTTTCTCTGTGCAGGTCTGATAATATAAATAAATAATGTGTATATATATATACACACACATAGACAGAACATTATACGTTATGCAGCAGTTGCCCTTCGTGCTGTGGATTTCGGTGGCACCGGGTTGGAGAAGCCAAGGATCCAAGCCGAGTAGAGGTGTCGGAATTGATAATTAGTGTATCATGTCATTCCTTTCAAGTCCCTCTAATGTAAATAGGCTTTAGGGTTTAGGGCTTAGAGTTTAGGGTTAAAGGTTTAGGGCTTAGGGTTAAGGGTTTAGGGTTTAGGAATATTATGTATACCATTTTCTTTAAGGCCACTACTATCGATTGTTGGTGGGCCGTGTCCCTCGGAGGTAGAGTCTGCTAGAGTTCAGGACGTTGCAGAGTGTTCAAGATGCTGGAGTCAATCTTTTCGGGAGCCATAATAGCCCGGAGCGTTTGGGGTGAGAACTCGGAGGAATACTAGCACTAAGTCTTTAGGGTTTAGGGTTTAGGGTCGCTAAAAATTCCAAGCCCCATAGAAGTTCCTACAGGCGCTGAACATCACATCCGGGGGGAGCTTCTACGCGACCGTTCCTCACGGTGCATTCTTGTTAACAGAAGCACGTGAGCAAGTATACATAGGTATGTATAGAGCCAAGCAGAATCGTCATAGACCCGCATGAGTGAACATGTATATGTTGAGCTCCATTAGCTAGTAGGACCTTTCCTGCAAAAAGGCAGTGGGTTCAACGATTTAGCGAAAGGATGCCGCTCTCTTCACTCTAAGCCCCAAACTCTAAACCCTAAACCCTGAGCATCTTGTTCAGGGACAACCGAGGCCCCTGTTCCACCCTTGAGCTTTGCATAGTTTACTCTGCAAAGGTCTCTCTTCGAGGGTGGCTTTGGATGTAGGTCCCTCGCTGCTATGAGGGCTTCGGAGGTTTAGGGTCAAGGCGCTGGCTGTTTTGTCGTTGTTTGGATTTTGTTGAGGGTTACGGTTAGGGTTGAGGGTTTACGGTGAAGTGCCTTAAACCCTAAACCCTTAAATCCCTAAACCCTAAACCCCTAAACCCCTAAACCCTAAACCCCCCTATAAACCCTAAGAGGCACCGGCTGAGTCGCTTCCCTTTTGCTCTGCACATCCGACTTTTTCGGATCCCAGGCCCAGAGCATGCCTAGGTTCCCCAGTAGTACCCTTTTGCCCTTTTTGGTTTGGGTTTAGGGTTTAGGGTTTAAGGTTCCCCAGTAGTACCCTTTGTTGGGGTGAGGAACCACCGATACAGGAATAGAGCCTTTAAAGGTACCCTTCTAGCACTAGGCCACCGATACAGGAATAGAGCCCTTAAAGGTACCCTTCTAGCACTGGGTTCCCCACTAGAACCCTTTTTGGTTTGGGGTCTCCTTCTGAACACCAAGCAGTAGGAAAAGGGGTACCCTTATTGTTAAGGGGTCACTGGGGAACCTAGATGCGGGCGTTAAGAACCGGGAACCCTTTAAAAGTCCGCAGCCCCTTCAATTGTAGCAGGATCCCTAATATGATTTACGGTATATTAGTTAAGCTTGAAACCCTTTTAAGTCCGCAGCCCCAAGGTTTTAGGTTTTAGGGTTTAGAGGTTTAGGGTTTAGGGTTTGGGGCAGCCCCTTAAATTATAGTAGGATCCCTAATATGATTTAATGCATATTCCTCAATTAAGGGATATTGGAGAAAACCCCTGAACTGTCAAGCCCCACCCCTCAAACATAAATCCCTTTTTGCACAACTCGTCCTGCAAGATCTCCCGGAGCCGTTGCCTAGAGAAGCGGGGATGGCGGGACTCGGTGTCCAGGTTTGCTGGATGGAGGCGCAGATCTTCAGGATGACCGCACTTAGATCCTGATCTCTCATTAGGGTTTAGGGTTTAGGGGTTTAGGGTTAAGCGGGGATGGAGATTCCTCCACGGGTGATGGCTCTGGCGGTTCTCCTGGTGCTGTGCCTGCTCGCTCCAGCGGCACAGCTGGCTTCCAATGCCTCGAGGAGATACGCCACGGAGAAGCAGGAGCAAAGGGCAAAGGGAGAGCAGTACCTTTCAGTGAGTCAGGACTCAACTGCAGCTTACTGCAGGGGCACCAGGCTAATGGTCCATGTCGGGCCGCAGAAAACGGGCACCACAGCCATTCAAGACTTCTTGGATCAGAATGCCGATTGGCTGCGCACCCAGGGCTTGAGTGTGGGCTTCCATGGTTTCCCACATGCCAACTGCCTACATCATTGCCAAGCCACTGCTCTTTACCTGCACTGTAAGCGGCAAGTCGACTTGGCATCTCAGGGTGTGGTAAAGGAGCAGAATGACAACTGCAGCTTCCTCCAGTCGAAGCTTAACTCATCGAAGTTGGTGGTCTTGTCTTCTGAAGCCTTCACGAAGTTTGACCACGGAACTTGGCGATGCTTCAAGGCCCAAGTTGGTGCTGACACGTGCCTCTCTGCAGTGGTCTTCCACCGGAATGCAGCTGACTGGGTTGCATCACAGTGGTCACAAGCGAGCACGTATGACAGCACGCTTGCTTTCCTATATGCAAGTGTGTTTTTTGGTGGTGTTTGTTTTATTCTCCATGTTCTGGCTTTTGTCTGTTGAGTAGTGGAGTCTTGACAGGGAAGTATAAGTTGTGCCAGGGTGACCTGGGGCCTAAACGGCCCAAGCCCTAAGGCACTCTAAACCCCTAAAACCCCAAAACCCCTAAAACCCTAAACCCCTAAAACCCTAAAAACCCTAAAGCCCTAAAACCCTAAACCCTAACTATAAGCCCTAAGGCACTCCGGTGGCATTGTCGACCTACTTGGCTCAGAGCGCGCGAGATCCCGCCCATGCAGAGGGCGACGTGGACGGACAGCTGAAGCTGCTCAACAAGTTGCAAGTCTTCGAAAAGGTTATTCCTGTGTCCTATGACTATTTGAAGGAGGTGAACTGTAGCGGTGCGGCTTTTTTAATCTGCAATGCAAGTCTTGGCTTGGCAGGCAAGAAGTGGCTGCAATGCAAGAGGTCCGTCGACATTCGCCAGACTTTTCCAAACAAGTCCCCACCGCGTGCAGCGATCGATGTAGTTCGGCTGGCACGAGATTTTTACGAAATAAAGCAAGCGATGCAGAGAAACAGCTCATGGTGCAAACCCTGGCCGATCACGAAGATGAGCAAGTTCTTGTTTTATCATCCTGAAACGGTTCCGATCTCCCGAAATCCTGCTGTCGTGGAGGCGGCGAAACACATCCCAGTGAAGTGTGAAAGATTGGATGGCTTGTTCCATCACGAGACTGTGAGATGGTTTTCGCGAACAGGTGCCAAGAGGCCCCGGTCTCGCTCTAGACCCATTTGCACTGCAGATGTTGCTTCCTTCGAGGCGAAGCACTGGCGGTCGATCGGCAAGATTGCACCCGATTGCTAGGGGCTCGTGGGTCAAAAAAAGCGCTGCAAAATAGGGGCCTAAATCATTACCAGTACTCTTTTTTGGGGTTCCATTTCATAAATGATGGGCCCCAAAGCCCTGTTCTAATTATTAAGGCCCTTATAGTAGACATCAGGATTTGGAGTGTTCCGGTTTGCCCAGGGCGCAGCGCAAGACAGATCATTCAGAAACACTCCCGTAAGCCCTCGAATCTTAGAGCCTGAAGCCGAGCCATCAGCAGCAAGAGGAGAGAGAAGACGAGCAGCTACTGTCTAGAAGCTTTGCCGTCCCTGCTTCCATCCAGCCCTGAGTGTCATCTCGAGATTAGAAACAAAGTCCAGGAAGCCTTTCCGTACTGCTTAAGTCTTTTCAGTCCCTAAACCCTAAACCCTAAATCCTAAACCCTAAACCCTAAATCCTAAACCCCAAATCCTAAACCCTAAACCCCAAATCCTAAACCCTAAACCCTCTATGAAGACTTAGTTTCAATCCTCCTCGACTCGACCAGGTTCCAAGTTTTTTAGGGCCGACCTGCGAGTGAGTGCCTAAAAGGGTTTGAAGGCGTTGCAATAATACCTATAGTCTCCTTTGTAGTTCCTTTTTTTGGTTTGACCAATTTTGTATTAAGGATCCTAAAAGGTAACCCCCAAAAGGAACTACAATGGAGACTATAGTTAGAATAGGATGACGAGATAGCCTCGATAATGCATTGTAGCCACCGTCTCTGGATTCTTATGCTCCCAAACACTTCAGGGTTCTGGTACCTATGTAGTATTATAATGTACTTTGGCCATTGGCCCGACAGCTTTTACTGTAGGGACCCATTTTGGCTTAAGTGTATCTGGGTACCTAAACCCTAAACACTAAGCCCTTCCCCCCTTCTTCAGGTTGAAGGATTTTCAAGGGGCCTTCGGGAGTCCAAAGGCTCGGGGAGTGAGGGAAGCCATGTTTTCGGCCTCCGGCTCCAATTCTGTGCACCCGAACTCAGATGCACCGAACTGACGAACGCTTAGCCGCCGGTTTCGTAAACGCTAAAGCTTCTGGGATGGTAAACCCCCCTTAAAGCTGAAAGTTTACAGTCTCTTGAGTGCCGCAACGAAGCGCAAAAAGGATTGGTTGATCCCGGAGGACCAGAGAAGTGACCGTGTACAGGGGCCTCATTACACGAGGTCATGCGGGCTTGCTATTCAGACCCCAGTATCAACCAAGCGCACCCACCAAGCGCTAAGGCAGCTGACAAACTCCGTTCTTTGACGTGCTACATTGGGATGCATAAAGGGTCTTATAAGGTTTCTATAAGGTTTGCTGACGCGGCAGGCTTTCTGTAAACGCTCTTTGGGTCTCCTAGAGGGGTTCTATGAGTCTATAAGAACTGTTGAGTTCAGCTAGTGCATTGGTGACGGTGACACTAAACCCTAAACCCGCTCCGCCAAGCATCCACCCTTTGAGGCGAGCTTTGAGAACCGAAAGCCCGAGCCTGAAGTGCCCGAAATCCTCCTTTCATCGAGCATAGGTCATGGGAAGTCCGCCCCGAAGTACGATTCGGGAAGACACAGTCGCGCTCTTCGTCTTGGGTTTGAGACTCGGGTTTTCGACTTCGGGTCGGTGTCGGGACGGGGGTTTAGGGCCTTTAGGGCTTAGGGTTTAGGGTAGCAGTTAAGTCAAACTGCGGGGGTTTCGCGCTTGAGGCCTTACTTGGACGTTCGGGGGTTTCGGGTTTCGGGGTTTGGGTTTAGTGTGTATAGGGTTTGGTGTTCTTTCGCAAGACGGTAGTTGTCGCCCAGAAACACAACCCTGCTTGCAATCCGATTTGATGGAGGCCCGCTCGCAGAACTTTTTGAGACCCTTATAGGCATCCATATAAAACAAGCAAAGATTACCCATAACGCCTTTAGGTGGGGTCGTTTTTTGTTTCATGTTTTCGTTGATGTGCGGGCCCAGGTTTGTGTTTTTTACAGCTTTGGCGAGAAGCTGTCAGCTGTCCATGGCTGTCCTTTGCTAGGTTGGGCTTGAAGGTGGCGGTCTTGGTCCTGCAGTGCCCCGGTCCCCTGGGCCCGTGCTTCGCCGGTCCGGTGGTCTCCTGGTCCTGCGCTCCCCTGGTCCTCTGGTTTCTTGGTCCCGGGCTTCTTCGCTTGTGGCACTATCGGACGGGGGAAACCCCCGAAAATCTTCAGGCTCTTTGAAGAAGCATTTTCCCGAGCCCGAGACCTGCAAACTCTGAACTCGGAATATTCGAAAGCCCGGCAAGAACTCCGCTAACATCCTATGGCGGGCTATATGGTGAAGCTTTCAGTGACCTGTCTTAAAGGGCACACAACCCTGGCAACAAAAACCATGCTGAGGCTTCTATGAGTATTCCTTCGCGGGCTCAGTGCTCAATCCGAGCTCGCCTGCCCCAGCCACTGGGCCCTCGCGATTGCAGTCGTTCTCTATGTTTTTTCTTGAAGGTTGCACAGAGTTCTGTTCGGAACCCCATATCGGCGTGCAGATCACGCCACGAGCTTGAGAAAGCATTGCATTGCATAATCGTGGACAGCAACTACAGCAGACAGTTGCTCAAATAGTCGTCCTTGTAGCAGGCATGGCTCTGAAGGACGCCCTGGAGAACAGGACAAGGAGGATCCTTAGGAGCAGCAGGCAGCAGGCAATGAAGCAAGCTATGAAGCAAGTTGGCCATAGCCCCTAGGTGGCCCACAAGAAGAACAACAAAAACAACAACAACAACAACAGCAGCAAGAACAACAAGAGCAACAAGAGCAACAAGAAGAACAAGAATAACAAGAAGAACAAGATCAACAACAACAACAACAACAGCAACAAGATAAATTGCAGAAAACAACAAGCCCTGAATAGCCCGCCTTCCGGACGAGCTTTTCATCCCAGGACTTTGCTTGGGCATCACTGCCCAACAGCAGCGAGTTGGGCTTCTTGGTTTCTTTTTGGGTGAGTTGAGGTTCAGAGTTGACGGGTTCCGGTTTAGGGTTTCGGGACTTGAAGCGAAGGAGGGTGCAAACTTAGCGATTGTGGCTAAGGGTTTAAAGCCTTGAGGTTAATTGTGAGTGAAGAAAGGGTTTGTTCACCTGCCCGCTGCGTTGCTCTCAATTTGCAAAGGCGTGCAGTGCTTTCTGAAGTCTAGGGTCACTTACGAGTTGTCATACCCGAAACTAAGGGTCCGGGGCTTCAGTCTTAGTGTTTCAGTACAGTGGATCCGGTTTATAGTTTCTAGGCTTACGGGTTTACCGGGTATAGGTTTTAGGGAGACCTGCCGAACAATCAAGAAAACATGCAAGGATCAACAAAGGTCTAGGGTTTGGGGTAGCAGGTTTTTTTTATGACATGAAAATTGAAATTTAACAGTTTAGGGCTTCATCTCTTGCGATGGACAGCTAGATTGCGAGCTTGAGAAATGCTTCCTAGAGCTCAACGTCTCTAGAAATTTCGTAGAGCCTTCGTTGTAGGCTACTCAGCGCACCATTTTTGTATAACCTTTATAGCAGTACCGCCCCACGAGCCGCCTGAAACCACGAGCCACCTGAAACGCACCAGATCACTTGAGGAAGCTTCGCTGCAAACCGGGCTGATGATGAACCCAGGCTGCAAGGAGATGCTTGTAACGCTTGTACCTCGAAAACTGTATTCTTCAGTCTTTTCCCTGTAACTTACAAGCCCGAAACCATGAGCATGGAAGCTGGAGTCTGCTATGCCTCTCTGGAAGTAATCGAAGATTGATTGACATTGCTTGGCTGGAAAGCCACAATGGTTGTGTTCTCAGTAAAAATGCGTCGCAAAATCATGGTTCTCACGGTTGGAACGGCACTGTAAGTATGAACGTCCGACTGTTCGTCACCCGTGGCGCAGAACAGGAGGCTATTGAATTGCAACATGATAGTGAAATGGTGATGATTTAGCTGGTGTGGTGGTTGATATGCGAGTTCTGTGCTGTCATGTGTTGCCGTGGACCCATGTTGCACTAAGGACGCCGTGCTGTATTCTTTGCCCTTCAACTTCTCCTTCTACGGACAAACATTTGACCAGGCCACCATCGCACAAAGAGGGCAAATTCGAGATTGTGTTGAATGGTTCTGCAGTAGACACCCTGGACCCCGAAAGGTTTCGGATTTCTGGGTTGTGAGACATCTGGACTTGATTGGGGGCCTTGGCAGCACAATGCGGCACTGACTCCAACTTCGAGGGGGGCTCAAACGGAAGCATCCCCAAAATTCAGGGTTGCCGACAGGTTTCAAGACTCCCAGTCATTCTATTGGGATGTTCTATGTTTGGTGGGCTTCCCCATGATTGCAGAATATGTAAAGCTTTCCCAGAATCTATCCGCAACAACTCAATTTCCAAGTGCTCTCTATCCCTCGTTATAGAAGCTTGAATAGTCAGTACTGCCTTCCTGAGGGTGGTATCATGCTCTAAGATCCTGTTCCAGCTATTGAAGCGCTCATATGACGTCCCCAATGGCAACTTGAGAAATTCGATCTGTATTCAGAAAAATGCCAGACTCCTTACTGTGACGTCCCCATCAAGGGGCCCTGGATTTTCAGAGACCCCAGCTGCAGCGTGATCCAAACCGAAAGATCTCACAAAAGCGCCGAGTTCTAATCCTCGAGATGACTCGGCAGTGTCCGAGAGCTCTGTCAGGGTTAGCCAGGGTTTATCGGCTGAGGTAATTTATATAGTGCTGGAGGGCTACGGCGAGTGCCGCAAACTTGAGGTCTACGTGTCGTCCAATGGATTGCTGGTCTTCAACATGGAATATTCGCCAGGCCGGGTTGGGTCAGTCTGATCAAGAGCCTGCACATGAAATATTGAGCTTGAAATCAGACCGTCGGCTCACCAAGAGTATTTTCTGGCGAGTCCGAGTGGAGAGGATATATCAGCGCACCCAACCTCGGCACAAATAGCGGCATTTCGCAGGCTTGGTCGTTGGCAATTGATGTTTAGGGCTTCGGGTTGAGGATTATCAATTATCATTGGATGGTCTCGGTTCTGGTCGTTTTGCTGCTGATCTGATCTAGGATGCACTGAATGATGTGATGGCAGCTTTCTGCTACCATGACTGCTGATCGCAGCAGTGACCATATTCACTCGTGAAAACACGCACACGAGCTCAGTTCCGGACACACACATTAATATGCACACGCAGATGTTCTTCTGTCTGTCTGTTTGTGCCGTCCTGTCTGTCTGCCTGCCTGCCTGCCTGGCTGTCTGTCTGTCTGTCTGCCCGTCTGTATGTAGATGTATATACGTACCGGTGTATGCCAATGAAAGCACAGAATACTACGCACAGCTGTGTGCGGCATGCTGTCGTTTGCATCGTCATGTCTACATGTACAGTATGCCCCTAACATGCAATAACAAGCCCATAGATTCCCCACACGCCATGTAAACAGAATAACAGCAGTAAACATAGTAATACTAGTAAAAAGAACATCAATCATCATGATAATATTTAGAAACGCAACATCTACACAAGAGGACAGGACTTCCTCGGGTTGGCCAACACTGCGGCACCAAACGGGCCTCCCGGCGAGCTTGGACATCGAGGGCTCTGGACTCTGGATCCCGAGTAAATAGTTTAGGGCCTTAGGGTTCAGGGGGGGTTTAGGGGTTTAGGGTTTAGGGGTTTAGGCTTTATAGGGGTTTAGGGGTCGAGTCCCTTGTGAAAAAAAAGGGTTTAGGGGTTTAGGGTTTAGGGGTTTAGGGTTTAGGGATTTAGGGTTTAGAGGTTTAGGGTTTAGGGTTCAAGTAGTAACCACATACTTCTACCTACAGCATATGAGAATTTAGTTGCGTACGGCTTGGTTTCTTTGGACTCTGAGCACTCCTCTAGGGGTTTGGAGGATTGAGGAAAGATTTAGTGCCTTAGGGCGTTTGCAAATTTCCGAGCCTCGAGATTTCCTTTAGCAAGTTCTCGAGCATTTCTGACTTGCGAGTCTTGGGGCACTTCTTCCCCGCTTCCAATCTTCACAAACCCTGTACCTTAATGGAAAGGCAAAAGGCGGGATCATGGGCCACTTATTTCCTTACGCCCTAGCCCCTTAAACCCCGAATCCTAAATCGAGAAACGCACCAAGTTTCTGTCAACACGCCCAGAACCCTCAAGACCTACCAACCCAAACATCCCTAAGCCCTAACAGCCAAAAGATCCGAACCCCTAAGTGAGCCTTCTAGAAGCCTAAAGGGGCCCTCCCACTACTGAAACCCGCCTTTTTTTAGGAACCCTTCACGCTGAACCTCCCAGACCCTGTTTTAAAACCCGAAGCCTAAACCCGCAGCCGTCCGACAAAAACAAGAGTTCAGAGAAAAACCCTAAACTTGCCCCAAACCCTAAACCCTAACCCCTGGCTTGTCCGAGTTGTGAGAGCATAAACCCTAATTAACCCCTACATACAAACACAGCAAATAAAAGCTAAAACAAAGCCCTAAAGCCCTAAGCCCCTAAAGCCCTAAGCCCCTAAAGCCCAAAAGCCCTAATTAAAGCCTCAACATAAAAGCTATGCCCAAAAACCTTCAAACCCCGAGACTCAGGGTGGTGGCCGGCTTCTGGTGGGATCTGGTTTGCGGAGACTGTCGGCCGCTGCAACTGCAGATTTAGCGTGTTTGTGAGGCTCCTTCATACGGTTTTTAAATAGCATGTTGATAGGTCTTTCAGGGTACGATTTTAATAGAATGGTGATAGGTCTTTCAGGGTCTACTGGGTGGTTTTGAGGTTTTGCAGGCTTTAGCTTTGTGGTTGGCAGTGGCATTGTTTGCATGACTAGTAAAGCAATGGTTGGTCGTGTCTAACTACACTAGGAATCAGACTGCATTTGTGCATTTTAAGAATGCGGTGCTTTAGGCAGAGTTCGTTCAACCAAGGATTTAAGTGTGCAGGGGCGTTGGGTTTGGGAGTCAATGTTTGAGATCCGTGCTTGTAACCTCCTCGTACGTATCGTCAGAGGTGGCCCACACGAGGAATCTTCTCCTCCTCTTCCACCAGGGACCCTGGTGCTTTTGTGGGACTCATAGACCGTACCCGGAGAGCCTTGATTCAGCACTCATGCTTAGCCATACCGCTCGTGCCGGAAGTGGCGGTTGACAGGATATCTGCGGCTCATCTGGTCGAGGATTCCGGCGAAATCGTGGTCTTCCAGCCGCCCTGCAAGCAAAGAGAAGCGGCGTTGAGTTCTGGGTGGCCAACGGCATTGGGTCAGGTGTCTGCAGGTTCTCCCCATAGTTTCCCACATAAGGACTGCTTGTGACGCCAAAACTTACAAAATAGTAGGTTATGATCATGATCCATTAATTAGAGGGAACCCTTAACCCACTAGAACCCTTAAAACGGTTTGTTTTTGGATCCCCAAGTGGGTCTGAAGACTGTGCAGGCAGGGCTGAGGGTTTAGTTTACATACGGTGAAGGTTTAGGGTTTAGGGTTTAGTTTAGGTTTAGGGTTTAGGGTTGAGTTTAGGTTTAGGGTTTGGGTTTAGGGTTTAGGGTTGGAGATGGCAGACTTCGCTAGATACCTATACCCCTATAAGCCCCTAATTCGACCCTATAGCGCCTTACAGCCCGAACCCAGAAAGCCTTACTACCCCTATGCGTATAGAAGTATACATCCGTAAAAATGCTACTCCGGCACACTCCGACATTTTCAGCCTCTCGGACGTCAACCAGCGATGCATCAAATGCCAGGTTCTACAACATGTCCTTCTTTGATCCCAGCCTCTTGGTGGCCTATCCCCGGGTCCAGAGTTTAGCTTTTTAAGGGCACTACGAGGTTCCACAAACGGGGCCCCCTTGGAAGATCTACGATTTGGAATAGGGTTGAGGGTTGAGGCTGGGTGTGAGGAAAATGTTCAGCAGAAACCGGGCCAAAATACAGACCCGAGGTAGTAGGATCCCTGTGGAAGACTCTTCGAGCCAGAACCCTGAACCCCTACGCCCAAATCCCAAATCCCCTCAGAAACCCTAAGTCCACCTACAAATTTTCCCAGCCCAAAGCCCCGGAAGAAGCCCAGGTGGAAGGAAGGCTGGGGGAATTGGAGTTTTGGGGGGTTACTAGGGACGCAACAGCTGTTTCTAGAGATCCCGATACTACCGCTTTGCTGGAATCTCTTAAGTCATGCTTGTGGCTCCTATGTGAAACGCATCTTCAGTTGGATCAGAACCTGGTCTGACCAAGCTCGGCTCGAACTGCTTTGTTCAACAGGCCTTGCAAACATGAGCCCGGAGTGACACCCTAAGCCCTTTTTTTCGGAAGCCGTCAAAGCTTGCGTCAGCATGAGCTCGACGCTCACAGACTGCACCCAAGCCGCAAGAAAGGCCGCAAATCCTTAGAGCCACATATCCCAGGCCTATCCTGAACCCTAAACCCTAATCATGAACCAACAAAACCTTAAGCCTGAACCCTAATCATACCCCCGACCAATCATACCCTAAATCCTTGCTCCGCCTCAAAGTAGTCCTTGTTTTGGTATTTTGTGGCCCCACGATATCATTGCTATTTGGGCACATGGACCCTTAGCAAGGCTACCCCTACTTTGCCGGCCCTTCAACCGTCTCCTTCGAGATCCGCCTACTTCTCGCTGCGTGGCTGCGAGGTTTGGATCACGAGAGAAGGGCTTCTGAGAGATTTTGGGTTTAGTGAGTCCCCTAAAAGGGGTTATAAGGATTCCTTTAAAGGGCTCTATAAGGGTGCTATAAGGGTTAAGGTTTTGGGTTTAGGGTCTTGGGTCTTGGGTTTAGGTTTTAGGCTTTTGGTGCTTGGGTTGGGCTTTTCGGGCTTGAGGTCCCGGGCTTGTGCTAGTGTGAGGGTTTAGGCTTCTGGGGTTTTGGTGTGTTGGTGTTTTGGAGGGGTTGGGGTGTAGGAACCAGAACTTCACGCTTCGACCTCGGATCCGAGTATCTATGGATCTGCATAGCTGGGTGCTTGTTAGGGGATTTGTTGTATTTAAGGTACCATAATGGGGATCTATAGTCGATCTTATTGTTTCTTTGTTATTATTATTGCAACTTAAACTAAATTCTAAATCCCCTAAACCCTAAACCCTAAGCCCTAAACCCTAAACCCCCTAAGCCTGAAAGCCAGCAGGTTGCCTTTGGTTTCGAGGCTCAATGGCATTGCTGCAGGTCTAAGGACCGAAAGCTGGTAAACCCTAAACCCGAAAGCCCAAAACTAACCCCTAAACCCGAGAGCCCTTAATGGTTCTTACAAACCCGACACACTGAACCCTTAATGGTTCTTACAGGTTTAAGGTCCTGCGTTTGGGATCTTGATCTCTCTATATCTATAAATCTTTTGTTGTCTCTATATCTCTTTATCTCTAAGAGCATAAGGGGCCACCATCTTTGATCCTCAAATCCCAGGGTTCTGGTTGAAAACAGGGGCCGCTGAAGCAGGCACCGTAACTGTTACTTAACTTGAACAAGCCCCAGTTTAGGCTTAAAGGGCCCCACTTATGTTGAAGACCACTGCACTCTTTTGCTCCTTGCATATGTTATTTTCATCCCGTCATAGGACATGTCCCTGAGTGCCGAACCCAGGATGCCAGCATGTGTTCTAGTTGATCAAAGAAAGATGAGCCCGATTTTGTTCATAAAGCGCCGACTGCAAGGATGGGCGCATCTTCTTCATGTACCAATCCTTTCCGACGCCGTCACCTTAGCGAAAGGGCTCAACATGGGAGGAGGGTCGAAAGACAAGCCTAAACCTGAAGCCGACACCCTAAGCCCTTCAGCGCCCCTCCGGCCCGCCGTTGCAAGTTTGTTGTGATCTGGGAAAGTTGAGGGTTTAGGGTTTATAGGACCCTAAACCCTATAAACAGTCAGGCCCTTAAAGAAAAAAACAGTCCTCACTCATGAGCGCGAGGTCTCTAGCAGTTGCGAGGTAAGGTCTATAGGCCTTTTCCAACAGCAGCTTCCCACAAAGCAAGCGAGAACAGAGCCAAGCAGGCAGTCCAGTTCTCAAGCCCAGAGCCTAGAAACCCTGACTCCCTGGTTTTTAAAGGAATCGGGGATGGGCTGGCATGTCGTAGAACCCCGTAAAAACTCTCCAGAACCGCTAGAGAAGCCTTAGAGAACGCGTCGGAAGCCTTCTTCATAGAACGGTGAGAACCACCGGATGAGTTTAGGCCCGAGGTTCACCACAAGCTTTGCTCTACTTGTTGCAAAATAGCCCTAAAACCCCTAATTGATATTGGGGCTCAGGGCCCCATTATAAGCCCCATGAGGGTTTAGGATTTAGGGATTAGGGTTTAGGGTGGAGGGTTTAGTAAACCCCAAGAGGTTTGAAGGATCAACTTGTGTACCAGGGCATCGGAGCTCCAGCCTACACAGGCCAGACAGCCCCCTGTGAAAGTCTGAGATGCGTTGGGTTTGAGCGCCTTAGTGATTTTAGGTTCAAGATTTATGAGGATTTAGGGTATAGGGTTTAGGCGGTTTAGGGTCAGACCTTGCAGAAAACATGTAGTTGATCTGGAAAGTCGTTTTCGGTGTGTTGTCTCATTGCACAGCCGAGGCATGAGTCCTTGCTTTTTGGTTAAAAAAGAGTGTTTCACACAGGTAGTGCACCCTTGAGCTCTCAAAGCCTTTCGGGTGTTTTTTTCTTTCAGCTCTGTGACTTCGGGGTAGCGCGCTCTTATTTTGAGCTCTTCAGAGGATTTAGTTTAGGTTACTATAATAAGGAAACCATGTTATCTACTATAGATCCCTATTATGGTGACTTAAATTAAACGCCTTAACAAGAATCCAGGAATACTGCCTCCTACCTGAATGCGCTCGTCGGCCTAGAGACCTACACAGGCGACTCAGGCGCCGCGCCTTTTTTGGGGGAAAAGAGGGTTAGGGTTCAGGCTCTAGGAACGGCGGGGACTCCCATAAAGATATGATAGCATATAAGATGCTATAATATACTACAGCAGATTTTAGACACTGCAAGGCGGGGTTCTCTGGATTTGAGGTTTGAGGCCGCAGCTGAACTCCTCATCTCCAAACGATCTGTTCTGGCGGTCATTTTCGCGGGGACCTTACTGTTTGGACTTTCCAATCCGGATTCCTCATTGTCTGAAACTCCCCCGGACCCAAACCGTAAACCCTAATGTAGGGGCCTGAATAATTAGAATAGGGTTTTGGGCGTTCCTTGTTATAATTATAGTATAATACACCCCAAACCCTATTCTAATTATTAAGGCTCCTATATTAAACCGAAACCTTGTGGCTTGTTCTTGCTTCATGTGTGCTCGCTGTCGCAGTCATTTCCCGGCAGCAAGCAGGCCTCATGAGGCCGTTCTTTCCGAGTGCGGGAGCGCACGCTAAACCCCTTGTGCGAGTCGAAACCCGTAATAAACCTTGTCAACCCCAAACGCAAACCCAAAGCACTAAAGCCTAAACTCCCACACCCTAAACTCCTAAACCCCAGACGCTGGAAGGAGTGAGCCTTCGAAATGCCTTGCAGACGCTCTTTGCCGGCCAGCAGCTCGATACAAGAGTTCCTCAAGTTCCAATCCCGGCGTCTATGGACCCAGAGAACCCAATACCCCTTAATTTAAGGAATATACTTTAAATCATAATATTAAGGGCCCTATAATTTAAGGCATATTGCTTAATTAAGGGGTATTGAGCTCTCTGGGGGATTGAAGTCGCTCCTACAGGGTGTTTGGGTTTAAGGTTTATTACCGTCGTTCGGCCTTCATTGTTTTTTTTTGGATTTTTGGCGTGAAGCCGTAGGTGCCGTGATCTCAACAGGAAGAGCTCCACGAGATTCACAAGCCTTCTTCCACCCTCAGCCCCAAATCGAAAAGCCTAAGCCTGTTGCCTTGAGCCTTAAGCCGCTAGGCCCTAAACATTAAATCGCAAGTGCTAAGCTGGGCTAGTACCCCTAACCTCCTCCCGAAGCAAGCCGCCTGCTAGCATCAACTTCACTTGTCTATAGCTATATCTACACAAATATGCACATGTGTAGCACAAGCCGCTTGTTCTATGATGTAAAGTTGTGTCTTTAGATGCAATATCTAACCCATTGGGCATCTCCGGACGAAGGAGAGCCAGAGATCCGCAAGCTTGCTCTTTCGAAGCCTTAAAGCCTAAAACCCTAAACTCCCTAAACTCCCTAAACCCTAAACTCCCTAAACCCTGAACTCCCTAAACCCTAAACCGAAGCCTTATAGCCTGATCCAAGGAGCCCTTTTGCGGTGTCCTTCACCCCGTGGGTCACCGCGGAGCCTCGGCCCAGAGTCTACGGTTTAGGGTTTAGGGGTTTAGGGTTTAGGGCTCCTAAACGGGGTTGGCTCCTAAGCTGTTGTCCGCTTCTCCAGAAAGCCTGACTCCTTAGATCAACGGCGACCTTTGCTAGATAAAACAACCCGACGGCCCCCAAAAAATCACAAAGCAGCGAGCTGCGAGCCCTGCAGAAGTCTACAGAACCAGTGCATGGGCGAGTCGGAGCGTTGGGTTTAGGGGTTAGGGGATTTAGGGCTTAGGGGTTTAGGGGTGTAGGGTTTAGGGTTTTAGGGTTTAGGGTTCAGGGGGTTTAGGGGTTTAGGGTTTAGGGACGACTATGTACTTGGAGCCTTGGGGGTCTGTCCATCATTTTTTCAGACTGTTGGGGCTTCAGTAGCAGGTTTATGGGTTCAGGGTCTGAGATTTCTGGTTTCATGTGAGGAACAAACTAAACCCCAACCCCCTCGGCTTTTACAGCACGTACAGCCTTTAGAGGCCTGTGTCTTTGAGCGAAACCAAACAGAACACATGGTTTTGATGAGAGAGCTCTTGCCCGGGGTTTCAGAGGTTCTAACGCGCTTTGGGCTTTTAAGGTGTGGGTGTCAGGGATTGCACAAGATGACGCAAGATGCGCTAGGCTTTTGTAGGATCACCTCGGGCTTATAGAGTTTATTCATTCGTTATGACAGGGTTTACAGTACGGGGTCCAGGGCTCTAGGGTGTATGAGGGTCGGGCCATAAACCCTAAACCCAAACCCCTATGCATTAGGGTAGACTGGGCCCGGACCGAGGCAGTGTCCACAAGTGGCATTTTGGCACCAGGCAGCACCTCCAGTGTTCGGTACGATGCAGCGGCCCCAGGGGGGCGGGCATGTATGCGGGGTGTCAAAGCCGTGCTGGCTTCCAAGATGAAACATATACCCTAAGCCCTAAACTCTCAACCCTCCAAAACCCTAAGCTTTCTGTGTTGCAGGTTTTGTTGGATCCGGGGCTTTGCTGCTTTCGCTGAGTCTCAAGGAGAGAACGTGAGATCGGCTTCTCTTCTAACCGTAAGTCTAAGCCTATAGAGGAAGCTCTGTGCAGCCTAGCCCCTGCCCCACCCTTTCATGGTGCCGTGCTGCCATGCCTGGACTTTCACAAAACGGAGAATAGGATACTACATGGGTAGTTTTCTCAAACAGGGTACCTTTTCTATGTCCCCAATTTAGTACGGCACCTTTCTAATAAGGACCCTAAAAGGCCTAATTTAGACAACTACCCATATGGGGATACAGAACCGTGATACCGCAGCTCCCGTTTGCCCGAGATCGCGGTAGAGGTCCTCAGGATGCGCACTCATGCATTCATCCTTGAGAAGCCTCGATTTCTTTCTCAAAGAGCTTCCCGACAAGTTCATGAGGGGTTTAGGGTTTAGGACTGTTTAGGGTTCAGACGTTTTTGTGTGTTTTTTGGGGCTTTGGGGGTGGATCGTACGTTGCTGCGCCTCCGCTCCGAGCCATGGACATCTCGCGCGTGCGGAAGCTTTTGAGGACGCATCCGACAAGGGTGCCGGTCGTTTGCTGGAGGCAGGCGATTTAGGGTCCGGGGTTTAGAGTGTGTGGTTAAGGGTTTGAGGGTTTAGGGGTTCAGGAATTAGGGTTCACGATTTGGGGTTTAGGGGTTTAAGCTTTAGGGGTTTAGGAGCTAGTTGGTGTTACTTTATTGCTCCGACGAGTTGTCATTGTGAAATCATGGGATGTACCTGTTGATAGATGCATCGATAGTACTGTGAAATATTGCCTTGCAATGGTCGTATATGATGCATAAGAACCGCATGAAAAATTGAAGTTAGCTATTTCAAGCCGGTGCTATCAATTATCAGCAGGCCCCGTAAGAAGTGCATAAAGCCACTGCAAACACAAGCCCTATAAAGGGTCTTACTGATAACGCTTCCGTAGAAGAATTGCGGATCGTTCAATCAGGGCTTCGCCGTTTGCTCACCTCGGGGTCGCGGTTGATGGTGTGGTAAAGGTTTAGGGTTTAGGGCTCAAGGGTTTAAAGATATGGGGTTTAGTATTTAGTACGTACGTACGTACGTACGACGACGACGACTACTACTACTACTACTACTCGTACTCTTAGGGTTCAAACTGTAGTGTTTCGGTTTAGGGGTCAGGGCTTAGGGTTTTTCAGGTTTCCGCATGCTCTGAGGGGCCGAAGGCTGAGTTTTGCAAGCGGAAGACTTTTGGGAAGATATAACGATAGACTCGTCTTTGCAATCTAAGCCTCCCTTCCCCCCCCCCCCTCCTGCCGCCGAAACAGACGCAAATAGCAGCAAATTGCGGCAATTGGCCGTAGGTTTACACGATCCTTTCACTTTGTGACCACTGACGCTGCCCTTGGCCTTGCCTGTCTGCAATGTCTGGTCTGCTTGATCTGCGTAATCGGCTTTGGGCCATGTTCAGAACACACATTTCTGCAAGGCAGCGTGCACACACTCCGAGAGCCAGGTACTCGTTGCTAGGTTTCTTGGGGGGGAAGGGTGCTCTCGGGGGGGTGGTCGGGCAACACATAAGATAGGCTTTAGAGTTGAAGTTACGGTACAAAACTAAAAGTGTAAGTGTAACAGCTTGTTGGCCTCATGATCCGATGGTCTTTCGGCGCAAGTGACTCGATAGTCGGGTCCTTCGGCCTTTTTTGGCATGTACTGTAGTACGGCACTATACGAAAATGATGGAGCAATATTACCGTATATTCTCAACCATACCGAAATACCCACCATTCCAGCGTTTGCTTTGCTACACGCGCGGCCGCTGGACCCTCTGGTGTACAGCTTACGGACATCTGCCCCCGATAGCATTGGCATAAATACTGCCATGATAATTCTGGTCCTAAGCCCTAAACCCTAAACCCTAATTCTGGTCCTAAACCCTAATTAAACCCTAAATTCTAATTCTGGCCCTAAACCCCTAAACCCTCAACCCTAATTCTGGTCCTAAACCCTAAACCCGAAGCCCTAATTCTGGTCCTAAACCCTAAACCCTAAACCCGAGTCCTAAACCCTAATTCTGGTCCTCAAACCCTAAAGTCTAAGTTCTGGTCCTGCCCGTCGTCACGCACAGGGGCTCTCGGCGTGGAGGCGACGACTACAAAAAGCTGCTGATGCCAAAAGAGTCGCTTTGCTCTGGTTGGAAACAGGTACTTGGAGGGGTCATGGGTAGTTATAAGTAGGGATTTTCTATAAGGGTTCTATAGGGTTCCTTTAAGGGTTCCTTTAAAGGGTTCTATAGGGTTTAGGGGATAGGGTTTAGGGGTTTAGGGGTTAGGGACGTGGGATTTAGGGCATCACTTGGAGGTTCATGGGTAGTTATAAGTGGGATGATAAGTAGGGTAACTACACTTATAACCCATATCAGGGGACATATTACCCCACTTATAACTACCCATGAACCTCCAAGTGGGGTTGAAGGGTTTAGGGTATTTCTCAGCAATAGGTAGTATTGGGGAGACCCCTTTAAGGGGACCCTTCTTAACCCTATACTTATGGTTCTCTTAAAGGGACCTTCTTGAGAGGGTCTACCCTGAACCTCACTCCTATCTCAGGTTTGCAGCTTCTTTTCGGGCCCCACGAACCCAGAGCCCCTAAAGCCTAAGCCCTAAAACAAAAAGAAGCGACCCAACAAGTCCTTGACCCTGAACTTCAACCCTAAGCCCTAACCCTAAACCCCAAACATCCTGAGGTTTCACATCCAAGAGTTCGTCGTGAAAGTGAAGGAGCATGTGCCATGGGCACAAGACAGGAGCGGCAGTCCTCATGCCGAACCGAAGAACCTGAAACCCTAAGGGAAGAATCTCTAAACATCTTTAAACATTGTACCATCTTACATTCTATAAGTTTACTAAGGCCCAATCAATGCTTCCCATTCCTGCTCCAGGACTCCCTTAGTATCTGAATTACTACACTTTATACTTTTTGGGATAATATGATCTCTTATAGAACTGAAAGTGTACACTTTGTATGCATATGAACCCAGCAACTAAACTTCTGTATCCAAGGAAGTGCTCTGACGTTTCGTGCTTGAAGGAAGAAGGGTTACTCCACGAAGTGTAAGTACCGCACCCCAGACCCCGCCTGCTCTTTAAGGGTACTTTTATACTAACCTATAAGGGTTCCTTTCAAGGGATCTGTAAGGGTAGTATGCAGGAACCTAGAAAGCTTCCTTCGAAGGGATCTGTAAGGGCACTATACAGGAACCAAGAAGGTTTCCTTCGAAGGGATCTGTAAGGGTACTATATATAGGAACCTATAAGGGTTCCTTCGAAGGGATCTATAGGGATACTATGAGGGTTTAAGGGTTGAATAGAAGGAACTGGATATAAGGAACCTGATTAGGCAACCTGGGGCCTTCCCTCGGGGTTCTTTTTTGATCGATCCGAGGATTCCGGGGGGTTGCAGTCAGGTTTCCAGGGTTTGGGGTTTAGGGTTTAGGGATTACGAACCACATAGGCCCTAAAGCCTGCAAGCTCTAAACATGAAACGCCTGAAACCGAAACCAGTTGCTTTTCAGGTCCTTGCCTTGTGGGCTGAAGGCTCTTGCGGAAGGGGGTCTAAACCTTCTAAGGTAGAAGAACTCGACATAGGCTTCCGAAAAGGTTGTAAGCATCAAATCTCTCGCCTGATATGAACTCGGTAGCAGGTAGCATGACTTTGGAATTTCATTTTAATTCGGCTTCAAGAAACAAAAACCTCGAACTCTCGTCTGTCTCTCCTGGGCTGGGCTGCGGGCTGGGCTGGGCTGCGGGCTGGGCTGCTGGCGGTTTTTGGTTGGTGGGCTGGGCTGGCTGGGGCCGGTCTTCGGCTACTGCATGTGGCGACTTCTTTACATCTCTCCCAGTGCACACGACGACCAGCAGCATGCCATTGGGCGACTTCTTTACATAGCTGGGATGGGCTATTGCAGGTGGGTTTGGGTTGACTTGATCAACCCTGAAACGGAAATTGGTTTACAGAAATTGCAAAGGCTGTGTCCCGACCCGAAATAGATTTCCGGATGCCCGATCACTCGATTGTACGAATTCGAAACCCGCCCTACTTTGCCGCCCGTCCCCCTAACCTGGGTTGCGCTGGCCGCGCTGAGGCGGGCTGAACTGAATGATTGGATTGGCCAACAGCAACAAGCAATTTCTGTCGAGTTTTTTCTTGAGGGTTTAGGAAAGCTTAGGGTTTGGGGTTTATAGGGCTTAGGGTGTGTTTCCCATGATACGCAAGGCTCAGCTAAGCCTTCCTGAGCAGCTGCCTTTGGAACCAGCAGAACTTCCCAGATGACCAAGCCCTGTAGGCAGCAGCGCAGCATCGTTAGCGACGGTTACATTAATGGACATTGTAACCCTAGGGCTCCAAGTATACAAATAGTACATACTTTGGGGTCTAAAGTCTGTAAATAGTACCTACTTTGGGCTATTTGGAGCCCCAGGGTAAGTCGTAAGTAGTGAAACCTCGAACTCGTAGCGCCGGGCGGAGCTTGCAGGAGCGAGGTAAAGTGCATCCCCCATGACATCCTGCTGAGCGGTGACAACGAAACGGCGCACCTGCGCCTTGGTTTCGAGCATTGATTTCCCTGTCCCCCCGAAATTCCCTCTTACACCCTAAACCCTACAAACCCTAAACCCCTCTAAAAGAAGCCGTCAGAAATTCCCCCCTAAACCCTAAACCGTAAATCCCGAAACCCTAGACCCCTAAACCCTAAACCCTGAACCCGAAACCCTATAAACCCTAAACCCCTAAACCCTAAACTCTAAACCGAAAGAAATTCCCCCCCCCCCCCAAGGACTGTGAAAGAGCTCTACGACACCTACGCGCTGGGCGACCTTTGCCTCCACCTGGAGGCAGAGTTTGCAAAAGAGCTCTCTTAGGGTGTTTAGGGCTTTAGGATTTAGGGTTTAGGGGTTTAGGGGTTTAGGGGTTTAGGGTTTTAGGGTTTAGGGCTTTAGGCTTTAGGGTTTAGGGTTTTAGGGTTTAGGGATTTAGCGTTTAGGGCTTTTCCAGGTCCCATGCCCAAGAGTTCCTTCAACAAAAAGGGATTCGATAGGGGGTTGAAAGGGCTATTGCTTTTGAAAGGGCGTTTAGAGAGCCCGTCGGGATCCTTCCTGAGCGCTAGTTGTACAAAGTTGTTTATGTGAGTTTTAGAGGGTTGCCTTCTAAACGGGTTTGTGTGGTTTTTGGATTGGGAGGCAGGGATGTGATAAGGGTTGTTAGAATTCTAAGGGCGCCTTTAAAGGTACTGCAGGAGTCGCCGGGATGTTTGTATGATGGTTTTTGTACGGCTGTTTGAAGGGCTTTGCAAGTGGTCTTATTTGGTCTTAGAAAGCTTGTGAGTTATTGTACGGTGGCTATCGTCCCTTATGGTTCCATCGCGGTTCAGTAGGAGGCCTATTAGGGTTTCTGTAGTGACTTTTTGAGGGATTTATGAGTCTATGAGATTGATGCTAGCCCTTGCAACAACTGAACGAGGGCTTATGAGGCTTTTGATGGATCCGATAAAGCTTGGCTTGATCGGTGGAGCACCTCCGCATGCAAGGCCTCTGACTTTCACCGTTTCCGTCGTGGTTTAGCGGTCTAAAGTTGCAAAGGCTTGCTTCGTCGGGCTGGGCTTCAGGGGTTCCGGGTTTAGGGCTTGTTGTTGAAGATGCTTGATAGGATTTAGGGTCTAGGGTTCTGTGCCGGAATTATTGTTCACGTTTGGGAACACCTGTCTCGGAAAAGTCCATTTTATAATGGGGCTCCCTTACACGATACTATAGGGTTCTATAGTAGGGTCCACTCAAGCTTACAGTTTACAGAGTTTAGGTAGATAGATACATAGAAAGGTATATCGGTAGATAGATAGATAGATAGATAGATAGATATATATACATGCATACATTTCCGCATACATACAATAGGCATATAAACATTACTCACATTATTGCCTCAAATACAAAAGACGGCAGTGATACTTGTCAGAGCTCTGTCCCCACTATGAAGCAAACGCTTCGGAGGTCTCCCTCGGGGACGTGAAGGAGGAATTATCGGAACCGGATGAGCCCATCTTGTGGCTGGGACAGGGAAGATTCCCTTAAAGCACCTCACAGGTCGCTGTGCTACTGTGTTTTTCTATTCCCAACTCCAGAAGAGCTGCGGGATGTGCAGAAACTGCAGTAAGTGATCTTTTTCCTAGCACCCGAAAAAGCAGAGTTACTTTTTCAGCATGTGGAGGGCGGCGGAGGCTCCCTCCGTCACCAGCCGGGAAGCCTTTGTTTGAGTTTAATTCACCCTGATAGCTCCTATGTGCGGAAGCGTTTCGGGCCTACGGCCTCTGTGCATGTGTCTTAGCATGGGTCTGATCTTCCCTGACAAGTTGCCAAGTTTATTTTTGAGGTTTTCAACGGTTGCTCAGAATGGAAATGCTGCAAATCTGCGGCAAAAGGCTTCTGGCTTTGACAGACCCAAACTCCCCAGAAAGTTGCAGATAGCATATCATAATGTAACACAAAATACTTTGTTACAATATCATAAACGCTTGATAGAGTACAAGATAAGATAACACACTGTAGTGTAATTCCTTGCTTTCCCTCCGCAGGCCGCCCTTTTCGGTTGGCCTTGTTCCCTGCTTCTGCTCTGCCCAAAAAGTGGCAACATGATCATTTTTAGCTTTTTATTGGCTGAAACGTTCAAAAGCTTCTGCTCTGCATAAAGAGTGGCAACATGATCATTTTCAGCTCTTTAGGGGCTGAAACTCTCAAAACGAAAATGTTGCAACTGTCTGGCGATTTGGGCCCTTCTCCAAAGTTCCTCTCCTCGAAGTCGCCCATCGTGTCAAGATGGCTATGTATGTGTGTTGGAACAAAGGCCGATGCTGTCTGCCAACTGTTTGACACACGAAGCAATCGATATGCCATTCACTCCCCTGATTTCGGGCGCATTCCAATACTTTCGATTCACTGTCGGCAGCCCCCCCCCCTTTGCGACAAATTGTTTTGAAAGCAGTTCTGCGGATTCTAGGAGCTTGTAAATAGGACGTGAGGCCAGTTTGGTGTTATGTAGGACGAAGTCTCAACCCAGAACCCCAAACCCTAAACCCTATACCTTACACTGGCCATCTGGAAAGATCGCCTTAGGCCCCAGACGGAGTTCAGCCGAGCAGCCGAGGAATTTCATTCCGGATCCAACGCTCGATGCCCTTCGGGCGACTTTCGGGGAGCACACGGCGACGAATGGCATGCGGCCACGTCTGCACATCATCTTCGGTCTTGGAGGGAAAGGTTTCCTTCGCTAGCCAAACCGGGTGTTCAGAAATCAGGTGCTCACAGCAGGTCGAAACTTTCGGGGTCGAGCCCCCCAAATTACTGTGATGAAAGGGGATGGGACGTGATAAGGGCTTTCATCAATGCGTTATTAGGCTTCCCAGAAGTAAGTCAATCACCTTTAGACGCGTATAGGCCGAAACGCGGCAATTCACCCTATAACCCGCGACCAAAGAGCACCGGAGGCTGACTCCACCGGGGCCCTTGGCGCCAATTCCGGCAATGCCGCCGTACCACCTCTATGGGAATCTCTGCCGTCATGAGGGCTTAGTATAGAGGTCGGAAGAATAATTCGTATGCCCTAAACCTTAAACCCAAAACCCTGAACCCTAAACCCAAAAATTAGCATATTAATGTTCCCTGATTCTTTCAGCTGCCTGGTTCTGAAGGTTGTGGGCCCCCATCGAGTTTGGGATTTAGGTTTGTTTAGGATTCAGAACTTAGAGTTTACGGGTTGGGGCCGATTTCGCATTTCCGCTTGCAGGGTTTTGAGTGCCATTGGGTCTAACAGGGCCCGGATCCAGCACGTCGGCTTTCGGAGGGTGGCTGGGTTCGTGCGTTGTTTAATTGCGGCCACCTGCATTGTCCGTCATGTCGTTTTGCTGCGCCACCTGAAACCTGTAGGCCGTGACCCCTAAACCGAAAGCCCCGCACCCTAACGCCTGAACCCTAGATCCGGGCTCTTTCAACCCAAGAAGCCCTATATATATAGGCCAGAAAAGGCCAAAACTCCATTAGCCTATAGGCCCAAAAAAAGCCCAAAACTCTATAAGCCTTATATACCACAATCTATGGCATGTTCGTTTGCGGAGGTTTCCACGATGGCCTGGCCTTGAAGTTCTGAAGTGCTCTCACATGGGTGGTTGTTGCAAAACGGGCTTTAGGGTTTAAGGCTTGGATACTACAACAACCTACACAATGTAACATCAAGAATACAACATAAACCCAGGATTATGCTGACATCATGAGATAATTTGCCACTCGACGATTTCTGGAGGGCTCCTTATTGTATCTTGTTGTAATTAGACGAAAAACCCCAGCAACCCGATTCCGATGTTTTGAAGGCTCCTGTTATAGAACCCCCAAACCCGAAACCCCTAAGCCACTAAACCCCAAATCCGAAACCCTAAACCCCTAAACGCCCAAAACCCAAACCCCTAAGCCACTAAACCCCCTTAACTTACAACTACCCCTAAACCCTAAACCCTACTGATAACCCCACTTATAACTACCCATGGAACCCTAAAAACCCATATAGAACCCTCTTTAAAGGAACCCTACAACTGCACTTATAACTACCCTAACCCTTAAACCCTAAACCCTAAACCCTGAACCCAAACCCTAAACCCTAAACCCTGCTCATAACCCACTTAATAACTACCCATGGAACCACCCAAAGCAGAGGCTGGGGCCAGCGCCGGCGACGCCGCCAGCTCCCCCCACGCCTACTGAGAACCTCGGCGCTTTAGGATTTAGGATGTTTAGGGTTTAGGGTGTTTAGGGTTTAGGATTTAGGGACAAGGATTTAGGGTTTAGGATTTAAGGACTTTAGGGTTTAGGATTAAGGATTTTAGGGTTTAGGATTAAGGACTTTAGGGCTTGGGAGTAAAGATTCTAGGGTTTAGGATTAAGGATTTTAGGGTTTAGGGAAAAGGATTAGGGATGTTAGGGTTTGCGATTGAGGATTTTTAGGATTTACGGTTTAGTGTTGTTAGGGTTTAGGGAAATGGATTTAGGGTTTAGGGTTTTAGGGTCGAGGGATTTTTATAGGGTCTAGGAAAATGGATTTATAGGGTTTGAGGGTTTTTAGGGTTTAGGGTCTAGGGATTTATGGGGTTTAGGGTCTAGGGATTTATAGGGTTTAGGGTCTAGGGATTTATAGGGTTTAGGGAAAAAGGATTCAGGGCTTTATAGGGTTTAGGGTTTAGGGAAAAGGATTTTAGGGTTTAGGGTTTAGTGAAAAGGATTTAGGGTTTAGGGTTTAGGGAAAGGGATTATGGATTTTAGGGTTGAGGGTCCAGGGATCTAAAGGGTTTAGGGATTTATAGGGTCTGGGGAAAAGGATTTTAGGGTTTAGGGTTTAGGGAAAAGGATTTAGGGTTTAGGGTTGAGGGAAAAGGATTTTTTATAGGGTTTAGGGCTAAGGGAAAAGGATGTGAGGGTTTAGGGCTTAGGGACAAGGATTTTAGGGTTTCGGGTCTAGGGATTTATAGGGTTTAGGGAAAAGGATTAAGGGTTTTATAGGGTTTAGGGTTTAGGGAAAAGGATATAGGGTTTTTAGGGTTTAGGGTAAAGGATTTAGGGTTCAGGGTTTAGCAGATCGGGTTTAGGGTTCAGGGATAGAGGGCTAGCATGGTTTCGGTTCAAAGGCTTCGGGACTAGATGGTTTAGGGTGTAGGATATGGCGCTCAGGGTTCCGTTCAGGGTGTAGGGGTTTAGGTTTTCGGTTGAGCTTACCCCTAAACCCCTAAACCCTAAACCCTAAACCCCTAAGCCCTAAACCCTAAACCCCTAAACGTCGAAACCCCTGAGCCTCTGAATGATGTGCTTCGGTGATTGGGGTCCAGCACTTGGGCCTTACGAGTGTTTGGACTTGGAATCGTAGATTATCCGCTGTGTCACGTCCTCGGCTTCCTTCAGCTTTGGACGAGCGCGTGTATATGTATATATATGTATATACACACACAGAAATTCGTACAAATATACATATATATATATATGTATGTGTGAAAATATGGAAATATGCAAAAGATGGAGAAATGTATCATTGTGTTCCTCGTGGGCCTCATAGGTTCGAAGTTCGCAGAGTGCTCCTGCATCGGTGCTTGGTGAGTCCCGTTCCGTGGAGCTTTCCTGGCGGTGCCACAGGAAAGGGTTTAGGGTTTTTGGGGTTTAGGGTTTAGGGGTTTAGGGAAAGGCGGCTGCCTTCAATCCATAGCCATAGCCGGACCATAGCCCCACCAATTCTCTGTAGATCCAAGAGCGGCTTAGGCTTGGGCCGGTTCCATTGACACCGCCCGACCTTGCACCGATTCTCGGCTGACAGGTGTCTAGCAATCAAGCGTCTTGGCTTGGCGAGACTTCTTTGATTCTGCAATGCAAACGAGCATCCAAACTGTTCATGTTTGCCGTTTGTGTCGGTTTGCGCGCATCTTGGGACGTGCAGCCGTGATTATCGTGTCGGCTTCACAAAGCTGCTTCCTCCATGGGCCTCCCAGAAAGAATTGTTGTGCAGATCGCAGTGAGCGCATGCTTACATTGTGTTCCCGACAACAGAGAAGTCTTGAACCGCCCCCAAGCAGCACAGACACGCAAGACCTTGGAGAGAGGCGGTTTACCCATAGGCCCCGAAGTAGTTCCTTTTTATGGTTTATAATTGTTTAGAACTTAGAATCCTATAAGGCAATCCCAAACAGGAACTACTTAGGAGCCTATGGGTACAAGGGTTTTTGCATCAGTGGCTGTGATATGAGTGCATCCCTGCACAAAGCCCCGTTGCCACAGGAAAACCAACACCGAAGAGGCTTCCCGAACAGCCCCGTAGTTTGTCACTATCAGCAGTTGCCTTTGATTCCGCATATCTTGGGATTCAGGTGTCGTTCAGCGCCCGTGACGCCTGTAGGAATTCCGGTTTTCACGGGGCTTCTCGGCTGCGGTACTTGCTTTGAGGTTTCGGCTTGTCAAAAGGTTTTCAGTGCCAAAGGTCGCGAGTGAGATTGTCGAGGGCTGTTGGATTTGCACGAGTCTGTCACAATATCGAGCCCAACAATGATTCCATGTCCCCGAGCCTCGTCAAGAGTGTGACTTTGACACTGTTTGACCACTGTGGGAAAGAGGCTGTTTGAACTTGCTCCTTCCTGGGTTCTTGAGTGGATGCCAGACCCTGGAAAGCATGACAGGACAAGGACTTCTGATTTTGTAGCTACCAGCATTCGCTGTCAATCGGAAACATGTCTGCAATCTTTCGCGAGTGTCTTCAATCATACCCCCCCCTGCACATCCGAGAGCGTCTGAGGCCTGGGCCGGTTCCATTGACACCGCCCGACCTTGCACCGATTCTCGGTTGACAGGTGTCTGGCAATCAAGCATTTTGGCTTGGCGAGGCCCCTCCTTGATTCTGCAAACGAGCATCCAAACTGTTCGTGTTAGCCGTTTGTGTCAGTTAGCGCGCATCTTGGGACAAGCAGTGCCTACAGCTTCGGCTTCACAAAGCAGCCCCCTCCATGGGCCTCTCAAAAAGCATTGTTGTGCAGGTTGCGGGGTTTCGGGCATCTTTGGGCATGCAACGACGGTCGACTTCATGGAACTGTTTTCCGCCTCGGCCTACTCAGACGCATCGTCTTGCAGCTCGCAGAGCCCACAAGCTTTCTACTGTAGTGTTCTCGACAGTAGATATCTTGAATCCCCAACATGCTTCCCGAACAGGAACCTTGTTTTTCAGCACTCGGCCTGGTTTCTAAACATCCTTAGACTATTTCATCCCAGATGCCTTCAACCCAGGTAACCATAGCCATAACTCTCAAACCCCTTCGACTAGACATACTAAAGCACCCGAGGCTGGAGCCTTTGCCGACGACACCGCCAGACCACGATTTGCCGGCACCCTTGAGCCCGGGGAACCTCGGCTGTTGTAATATAGGGGCCTTAGTACTTACCTAGACTATTTTTGAGGTTCCCCGTTATATAAATTAACTATATATATGTATATATATATATATACACACACATATAGTATAACATACCCAAATCCCTATTCCAATGATCAAGGCTCCTACATTACATGCTACTTCAGGGTTATTTAGGCCTGGAACTTGGGGTTGCCTGCTTTTCGGCGTCACTGGTCCAGCAGTTGCGCTGTAGTTTGCGAGAGTTGTTGAACTGTCCAACTTTCTTGTTTCCGTTTGTGGCAGGGTTGCGTGCATCTTGGCAAATGCGACTTCACAGCACTGTTTCCTCCCTGGGCCTACTCTGACGCATCGTTTTGCCGCTCACAGAGTCCACCTTCTTGGCGTGTTCCCGTCAATAGATGTCTCGAACTCCCCCAAGCAGCCCAAGCACAGACAGCCGAAACCCTGCGCAGGCCGTAGAACAACAAGCTTGGTTGTTGCAAGAGCTTCTCCATAAAGCACATCCCGGCTGAGAAACCCAATGCCCGAGGACAAGCAGCGCTATGTTTGTGATTCAATTCCCGCTCTGGCTTAAATCCAACATCCTTGGACCAGGACTCCTTAAGCCCAACTGCCTTCAAGCCATAGCCATAGCTCTCAAACCCCCTAGATTCGATATACAAAAGCACCTGAGGCTTATGCCTGTGCCCACAACGCCGCCAGACCACGATTTGCCGGCACCCTTGAGCCCCGGGAATCTCGGCTGTTGTAACATAGGGGCCTTAACAATTACCTATACTATTTTTGGGGGTTCCCCATATTATCTATATATATATAGTATAGCATACCTACATACGTTAGGTCATTTACGCTAGGAGTTGAATGTAGTTCGGTGACACAAGTCTAGCATTTCGACTTTAAGAAAGTTGTTGGTATCAGAGGTTTCTCCCCGGCTGTGCCTGCTTTCATTTTGCGAGCTTCTGGAAGTAGGGGACCCTAACATAGAACCAGAATTGATATAGCATGAGCTGACTTCATGTTTCAGCTGCCTGCACGCTCCTGAAGAAGCCTCTGGCAATCACGAGGCACAGGCTCGGCCCAGTGCCGTCGACGCCTCCAGCGCCCTTCACTCCTTTGCCAGTACCCCCTGGGATTCTCGGCTGTCGGGGCTTTACGACAGTTCTTGGATGTTTTCGGGCTTGGAGGAAGTTTCTCAGAGTCTTCAACTTTCTTGTTTCCGCTTGTCTCAGACTTGTGCGTGGTTGGCCAAGGAGCGGTTGCCAGTATTGAGGTTGTCATACATCTATATATAAATATATATATATGTGTGTACATACACACTTACCTGTTTACTGTCGCTAACGTCGTCACTGGTATCCCTAGTAGTTACTGTTATATTGCCGCTGTTACTGTTGTTGTAACTGTGATTGTTGTTGTTGTTGTTGTTGTCGTTGTTGTTGTTGTTGCTGTTGCTGTTGCTGTTGCTGTTGCTGTTGCTGTTGCTGTTGCTGTTGTTGTTGGTGTTGTTGTTGTTGTTATTGGTGGTGGTGGTGGT
>CAJNJA010054797.1:0-24753 GCA_905231915.1 Symbiodinium necroappetens | reverse complement strand
GGGTGAAAGTAGTGCGTGCAGGGACCCCGTAGGGGCTGCAACACCCTGCTGTAGGTAGGCTTAGGCTGTGGTTGCGGGTGCCTCCTGGCATCTGCATCCTGCAAGATGTGCAGAAACTGCACAGGAGCCTCTGCGAATTCCCAGAGTCACCGAAGGAAAAACTGAAGGCCGTCGAGTGTTTGCAAGCTTTAGTGAGTGCAGTTTTGTGCGGTGCTTTCTTGTGTGAAGCTGAGGTCAAGGGCTTTTGTTTGAACCCGCCTTAAGTTCCCCCGCAGCTGTTTTGTCCAAGTCGTTCGGCTCAAGAGAAGATGTTGTATACAAGTCCATCAATGAAGTGCAAGACGTGCTCAAGTACTTGAACAAGAAGGCCAAAGCCTTGCAGCCCGTTCGATTGAAGTTCTCACGGGGCATGTACAGTGCTGCCATCGAATCCAGACTGCCTGGTACGATGGGATCACTCAGGCGAAAGTGTCAAGGAACGGTTGCGATTGCAGCTGTTCTTCTGCTGTTGATAGCAATTCTCCTCTGGATGCTATACCCTTGCCCGAATGCAATGATGCACAATCATGTTGAGGACATTTTCAATGTTCGCTGCAAGGCTGCACCGTGCAACATCACACGCTCCAACTTGAAGTCGGGCACAGCGTGCGCTTGCAAGGATGGCTATCATGGAAGTATTCGGTGGAAAGGGTCCCGACCTTTCGGGACTTGTGCAGCAGCGCCATGCGAGGTGCCCAACTCCAACATGGTCGCCGGGCCGGGTTGTCGCTGTGCAGATGGCTGCAGAGGTCAGATTGCATGGTCAGGTCCAAACGCTTCGGGGCGTTGCCTTGCAGCCTCCTGCGCTCACATCGGCAACGTCACCGGCTCAGGCCCTAATTGTGCATGTCGAGATGGCTTTGAGGGGACTATCACATGGAGGGGCGATCTAGCTTCGGGACATTGTCGGCCTGCTCCCATAACCGTTCCACATGCTTTCTGTCCGGCGCCTGGTCTCTGCCGGTGTGCGGATGGGTTTACTGGAAGAATCACTTGGAAGGGTGCGGTTTCAACAGGCCATTGCAAGCCTGCAAAGTGTGAAGTTGCAAACGCAGACGGGTTCGGTACAGACTGCCAGTGCCGAGATGGTTTTGTTGGAAAGGTTTTCTGGGATAGTAACCAGTCAAGTGGTCGATGCACCCCAGCACCATGCCCCATCAAATTCTCCAAAGGCTGGGGAAACCTCTGCAAGTGTCGGCACGGTTGGAATGGCGCGAAAGCCACGGGCAAGTGCACTCCTGCTTCTTGCAGTGAGGTTCCGCACAACAACGGCAAGATGGGTCCGCTTTGCGCATGCAGTGATGAGTATTCTGGCGTGGTTACCTGGCGAGATGATGTTCCTATAGGCAACTGCACTGCAGCTTCCTGCCCCATCCTGAATTCGAACCATGCATCTGGACCAGCGTGCCAGTGCTTGAAAGGTTTCAAGGGAAGGGTTCACTGGTCTATTGGCAAGGCCACCGGAACATGCTACCAGCGTTGCGATGGGGACTCCCTGCTGCTAGGTCACGACGGCCGGTGCAGAAAAGCGCCGTGCGACATTCCGAATTCCAACAGAGAGGGTGGTTCGGATTGCCGCTGCAAGGACGGGTTCACCGGCAATATCACCTGGTCCAAAGGAAAGCCGTACGGTGAATGCGACCCCGCACCATGTCAAATTGAGAACTCAAAAGGATTTGGGCCAAGCTGCAAGTGCCGCGATGGCTTCATCGGGGACATAACATGGCAGTGGGATGCTGCTAAAGGATCTTGCAGCCCTGTGCGATGTCCACTACGCAACTGCGTTGGTCATGGAGAGACGTCTCACTGTGAAGATGGCTTCGAGGGAAGAATCAAGTGGAATGGACCTAAAGCTAGCGGAAGTTGCTTTCCAGCAGCGTGCCACATCCACCATTCCGAAGGTAGAGGCAGAGAATGCTCGTGTGGGAAGGGCTTCACCGGCAAGATCAGCTGGTCAGGGTCTATCGCGCGAGGTGCATGCAAGCCGGCAGCTTGCAACGTGCGTCACACAACAGGAAGTGGTCCAAACTGTGCATGCAGTGATGGCTTCTCTGGTGAGATTGCTTGGAATGGCTCGGAAGCGTTTGGAAGCTGTGCTCCGGCGGATTGCAGCAATGTGCCGCACAGCACAGGCTCCGGCCCGCACTGTGACTGTGACACAGGATATCATGGCACCATTTCGTGGAAAGGCGCAGATGCCTCTGGATACTGCGACGAAGACCAGGATGATGAATCTGAGCCAGAGGACGACCATGCCGTCCCTGCGGCACTCGGAGCCGGTGGGGGGGCTTTGGCTGGTGCAGGGGTCGGTGCTTCGCTTGGGGGGCCTGTTGGAGCAGCAGTGGGAGGAGGTTTGGGCGCAATGGCTGGAGGACTGGGCGGACTAATTTTTCGGTGAAGGTCGGAGGTGCTTGTGTGGAGATTCATCCTCGGCACTTCTTGAAGTCATGAGCCTTGTCCGGAGCATGTGTTTGTCGAAAGGCTGCTCAAGCGGTTGCTCGTGCAACCGACATCAGAGAGACGACCTCCGGGAAAAGCCGAAGACCAGAAAATAAGCAGACTCTTGCGAGCCCTGAACTCAGACCAGCTCGCACTTAAGGATGCTTCACCAGGTTTTTGGGCTTGATGTGTGAGCTCGTGGCTCCAGCGAAGGGTCATGACTAGGAACCCTGAAGTTGATCAGCATGCACATCTCGAATGGGTCAGTGCGGAAGTGCGCGAGACAGCGGGCAGTGCAGACGTACTTAAGCTAGCAGGCATGTCTGGTGAGTCCTGTGGTTCTGCTGCCGAGGCTGGTTGAGATGTGTGGAGTGGGGGGGTGGCGGGCTGAAAGTGTTTGGGTGGGGATCTGTTCAACAGTGGTGTTACAGGGGATGAGTTTTGAGAGAGAGGGTTAGGGAGTACGAGCAAGGCAACGTAGGACGCTTCCTCTTGACAAGCTTTAGACTCTGAACTTAACTTTCAACCCCACGCATTGAATCCTCAATGCCAACCCTGCCGTTTCACGGCGCAGCTTGCCTGCAAAGCAACATTTCACTTGCCACATCGCCCTTACGTCTCTGGAGTATTGGGTGGAGTGTCTATCTTCACATTCGCGCGATGAGCCGAAGCCCTGGTAGATTCCGCGGAGGACCAGCGGACCTTCCGTCAGGTTGACGCCGAACTAGGGGCTTGTGGCGTGAAGGGTTTGGTGGTTGGAGGCAGGCTGGCGGGCTTTTTCAGGTGGTACATTTCGAGGGTTCGTCACGACCTATGAAAGACCTGTTAAACGTTGCTGACAATAGCAGGAGGTGCTGGAGTTCTGCTTGATTCTTGTCTCAATGTTGTGCCTGCAGTGTGGGCTCCATGCTTGAATGATGCGGAAACTTAAATGCGATTTCATGACTTTAGGCGGGATCCAGCCCAAGCCTTGAACCTTGCAAAGCCGGAATCCAATCCATACGGAACTCAGAACAGAAATCCAGGCTCAGGTCCAATTCAACACATTCCCTGGTGCTTGCATGTTGGCTCCGATTGCAGCGTTTTGTGCAGAGGTGCATTCAGATTCAAGAGAACTGGTGTATACTTGGAGGCCCAGGGGACTTACTAAGTAGGTTATAAATGGAGTTATAAGTACCCTAAATGGAGTTACCCCAGTTATAACCCCACTTATAGCCGACTTAGTAAGTCCCCTGGGCCTCCAAGTAGGGGTGGCACAGGTGCAGCAGGCTTTCGGTCTCGCAGCCGGTGGACTCGGAAGGTCAAGGCCACACGAAGCCAAGCCGGCAGTTCGTATTCACCCACAATCATCAGTCAATTCGTATGGAGGAGGCATGCCGACCTGAGCATACCCAAACAATAAACCCCCAAACCATAAAACCCCACACCCAAAGCTCCAAACCCCAGACCTCACACCCCAGACCCTAAACCCTGAACCCTGAACTGCGAGCTTGTTTAAAGACGACTTGGGAACTCGAGGTAGGGGCCGGTTGTGGAAGTAGAGAAGCCGCGCCTCACAGGATGCCGATGTCGACGCCCCGTTGGAGCTCTGGAGAGGCGGAGGCTCAGTAGTCTGACAGGGTTTAGGGTTTAGGGTTTAAGGGGGTAGCGATGCATGCTCTTATGCTGAGAATGTTTGAAGGTTTTGGGATTTTGGTTTCGCTGGTCTCTCATAAAGACCCTCGTAACCTCTCTCTCATAAAGACTCCTCGTAACCTAGAGCGTATTCGAGGAGGCATGAAGCTCAAAATGGAACCCAACAACCCTGAACCCTGAATCCGAAACCGTCAACCCCGTGCTCCGGCTCGAAACTCGACGTGACGAAGATTGGCTCCAGAATCTCAAGAGTGCAAGACAGAGGCGTCGAGCCTGTGTCAAGCCGAAGGCAGGCATGGATCCCTGCATAGGCTTCTCTATCTCTATCATCTGCTGCGTAATCGCGCCGTTCATAGCCTGTCGTTGACTGCCAGAGTGAGAAGTTGTCGAGGCATGTCGAGGCTTGGGCCTCGATGGGAAGACTGCAGGCCGTGCTTTGTGCTGCTGGGTTGCATAGTCCAGCGTGAGGCATTTGCGATGAGCTGCGGTCCGAAGACACATGGGAGTTTCAGAAAGGAGGGTGCAGCATGGGGTTCGTGTATTTGGAGTCCTTGCAGCAGGGATAAGAACACAACAAAAAACTCTTCTGACTCCTGCGCACGATTGCCAAACGCCCGGAAGGCTTTGTGCACCGTTGTGGATGCTCCGGAGGTCTGCAGTTCATTGTCGGCCCAAGAAGCGGTTGAAGCAAGTGTTTTTTTAGTTTCACGACCAGATGGACAATGTAGCCTTTCTGATCACCGTGTCTGTCGTCTATGCCTCGGTGATTTGGTTTCTTCCTGTTCCGATTGTTTTCAACTGGAAGTGTTTGTTCCCCGGGGCACCGTCGCACTCCACAGCAGATGCAACTGTGCAAGCACGGCTGCAGGAGCACAAAAAGAATTGGCCGGATTGGATTCCGGTGTTCACAAGAAGTGGTGAAGCCTACTTTTTGCTCTGGAGTGCTCTGCGTTTAGGTTGCTCGGATCGGGTCATAAGTAGTGCGTCCTAGTCCTAGTTTATTTGATCTGAGATTATGTAAGATTCCCATGGCCATGTACACCGTCAGCTTGAATACCCGAGGTATCCCAGGAGCATGGGCGAAACCAACTTATGAAGACTTGCACCTGTGGAGCCTCCTGATCGTCTTGGCTGCATTTCGATGGTCCTGCCGCCCTTCAATAAAACGTTCTCTATGGCAACGCAGGCTTGTGTCGACGGCCTTCTCCATAGCCTTCTCAATTACTCAGGTGGATATGCCAAGGCAGATTGGGCACGTCAATGGTGTGGCCTATGTTGGTATCTCGTTATTTATTGGAGATCCCTGGTTTGGTCTTGCTACGTATGCAGCGTGCTGTCCACTCAAGTTGGTGCTTGCAATACATCGCAGTACGTTTGTCATGGGGGTGACGAGCGAGCTTGCCAAGGAGCTTCTCTGGTACGTGACAAACGATGTTGTAACATGTATTTTCGTTTTTTCCATCTTGCAGCACATCGACATTCTTCTTAGCAATGTACTCCAGACCACGGTCGATTTGGAGCACCAGATTCGTGAGACGGAGAAGAGCATGCAAGAGAGAGGTCACCTGCTGTCGGCCACACGGCGCCTTCTTTCTGTTGCCTGTGATTGCTGCGAACAGCTTTCTGAAAATTTCGAAGTGATGCAACCTTCTCAAAACGTCTTGGCCTTGTTACACATCAAGAACCCCGAAGAAGACTCACAGCTTGAGCCGGGCATTTCGTCGTTGCCTTTGCGGCAGTATATTTGTGATGATGACCTGGAACGTTTTGCGCAGTTCATGGCTGCCTCCCATGAGTCCCAAGCAGCTTCATCGCTGCACCTCTGCATGAGAACATGCTCAGGGAGCCCCTTCGAAGCCCAAATCTTCCATGTTAAGATCCCTGACACCAATCGGCCGCACCTCATCGGCATCAGGTCCGCTGTCGCTGAGATGACCAGCATACCCGAGCATTCCGTCCTAGAAGCCCAAAGCGGGCCGCAAGGGCGCATGGCCCCCGGTGGACCGGCCCGGGACCGGGTGCGAAGTATCCCGCGGAGTCGCCGTTCCCAGGGCAGCTGGGCTAAGGAAGCCCCGAAGCCGAGTGCAAACCCCTTTCGTGGAAATGGAAGCCTGAAGCCCAACCCCGAACCGAGAGAGCCCTCAGATCTGAGAAGCCCTGGAAAGCCTCGATTCCGAACCCCCCAAAAGCTTCTCCCTGTCCTTAAGTCCGCTTTGAGGTAGCGCGAGCTCGAGGAGCTCTGGCTCGGCGGGGAGACCCGGAAAACCGGAGTTATTTTTTGTTTTGTCCTGGGGGTTTTCTAGGGGTGTGTTAGTCTATTTTTTTTGCTTGAGGCTAAAAATCGAGAGTTCTGAAAGGGATAGGAAACGGTACAGAACACGGGTTCCTTTTCTTGCAGTTGTGAGAGTTCGTCATCGCGTTTGTATTGCGAGCTACAAGCAAACAAATCTATCGCATTGCAGGGTACACCGATTGGTCATCCACAGTTCGAGCCTCCTCATGCTGTGTGAACTTCTTGGCTTCTTGCTTTTTTCTAGGAGGGTTAGTTCAACGACTGTTGAAAGTATGACCCTTCGGTCAGCTTGTCACATCTTCCGTAATTTGCCTTCTTGCATCGTTGTGCGTGTGTTGCTAGCATTCCTTCTCGTGCCATAAATCCAGAGCCTTCAACTCCAACCCCGAAGCCTCCTACGCCGACGCCCCAAAAAGCCCAACCAAACCCCAAAAAAGCGCCAAAAAATGATCCCGAAGCAGGTCGGAGGGCCGAAGATCACCGAGATCCTTCTCACGGTGAACCCCTCGGAGGCCTACGACGTGGAGTCGCTCCAGGTCTCCTTCTGCCCCAGAGGCCCTTCGGGCTTTCAGCGGGGGACGGCCATAAATGACCTTAAGAAAGGGCTAGGAGAAGTGGCAAGGGAAAGGGATTCTAGAGGTCTTTTTGGGGCCTTTTTTTGCTATGAGAGGTTCCTTAGCGCAGTAGGGCTTATTAGGGTTTTAGTTTTTTGAGTTCCCGGGATGGCCCGGCAACCCTAGGAGCGAAGCTGACCAGCTGGATCAGCACGAGGAGCCTATGCCTTGTGGAAGGTTTCCTCCAGCATCACCTGAACTGCTGGCAACATGCTAAGCAGTCGACCGAGACATGCAAGAAGGTGCATTTCAGGGTTGCTGAAGTCCCCGACTGCTTTGCAGCCGCTGAAATGTCGGTGGCAGAGATTTGTGAAGCCGAAACTGGCGAGGATCTTCCACGCTCCATGCGTTTGTTGCTGAGGGGCATATCTCACCGGCAGAGTACTCCATCCCGACATCACGCAGAGGATTGAGCTGGCCGGAAGGGAGAAAAAGTCCATGCTTTGGGAGGTCAACTGCAACCAGGCGCAGTCCACTCTGAGACAGAGTAGCTAGAGATGACTGCAGTTCTCTAAATGAGCCTCCCAGTTTAGGCCCTCCCGAAAAATAGGACGCGGCCCCTCACTAAAAGAGACCCTGATTTGGAGAACTACTTGTCTGCTTTGGCCACAGAGGGGCTTGGCCTTAGCCATGGCAGACCGCAAGCTCGCGCTGCACGTGGAGGAGGCCACGAACGTCCACTCCGCAGGTCCGGGCGGTTGAAGTTCTACGACACGTGCCAGCACCACGGTGTAGTGGGACGGATGGTCTTAGCAAGATCTGTCGTCACAAAACGTGGCATAGCCGCAGAGAACAACACTAGATACGTCGGCACAACAACGTTGTAAAACAATCTTTTCCCATCGGAGGTCTAAACGAGGAAGCACCAAGAAATACCCGAGAACAGAACTTGCAGCAATCTGCAGGAAGCTTCTTCAGCGGCTTCTCGGCCTCAACGACTTCTGTTCTGTTTCGTGTGAGAGGAGCTTGTTGTGACGTCGTCCTGGGTACCTTTCCTGTTGCTTTGTATAGGTAGTGAGGTGCTTGAGCATTCCCGCATCGTGCACAAGCTGTTTTGGGATTGGAGTCGACATGTTTTGGTGGACTGTTGCTTATGTTGATGTCAGTCTGAAGTGATGTAGCACCCCCAATCGCAGAGCGAACGCTGTAGTTCGTAGCGAAGGTTATGCTCATGAACATGATAGTGGTGGTGGTGATGAATGGTGATGATAAGCGCGACAGTGCTGGTAAACTGGCTCTGTTAATGTGTAGGGCTCTAACGTAGATGATTATTGATGATTGTGAGAGCTACGGTGACGATGGCGGTGATCCTCTTGATGGGTCTGATAGGGGATGATATAATGACGAGGATGATACCGTGCCGAGAAGGGGATGATCAAGAACGTGTGCATAAGAATAATTGTGCTGATGATGCGGAAGGGGACCGATGACGACGATGGTGATCGTGATGGTGAGATGACGAAGCCGAAGAGTATGAAGCCAAGCATGATGATTGTTGTGATGGTGATGGGGATGTTGACGATTCCGTTCACGGATTCCTGTTACAGAATCCTGAAGAGAGTGACGATGAAGACCCTGATGTTGTTGTTGTTGTTGCTGTTGCTGTTGGTTGTTGTTGTTGTTGTTGCTGCTGCTGCTGTCTCTGTTGTTGGGGATGGTGATGATGCTGCTGGTGATGAGGAGGATCGGGCACGTGGTCCAGTTTGATGTGTGAGGCAATCGACTGTTCGTTGTCGCGCAGATTGACGACGGCATCACTTGTCGAACCGCGAGTGTGGACGAGGTCACGTGTGTCAGACAACTACCGGAAGCTCAACATCAGTTTCAATGAAGCAGTTCCTGCAGATACTCAAAACTCAAAACCCAATACTGGTTTGAACAGGTTAGTGGCTTCCGACACCATTGGGTCAACTTTTGAAGTCTTGAGGCGGAAGTCCGTAAATGTGCAAGATCCGTCAGGCAAGCGGTGCGGTGCGCTGGGGCTTTCAATCTGAACTTTCCTGCCCAGAGACGGCCTCTTGGAGAACATCTACTTGAATGTTGTTGACATCGATTAGAACTGCTTCTGCCATGCGGGCTTCTGCCGTCGCTGGTACAGCTCCCCGCTTCCAACGACGACAGCACACACGATGAAGACGACAAAAACACGCAAGGCAAAGATGCTTGACAGGATTCAACATGACAGAATCTGTAGCTTTAGATCGCATAGGTGTGCATCAGCACTATATCGATGTCCTCATAAACTGCTACAAGACTACAAAGTTCTATGCAGAAGACGAATATGGCTCATCCCAGACTAAAGTTCAGAGTTCAGGCATCAGACAAGGCTGTCCTCTTTCGCCGTATCTGTTGGTTCTGGTCATGAGTGTTATTGATCATGACATTAGCAGGAATATCGCAGGTAGAACGCTCGATTCGAAGGGCTTGAGTTTGACAGAGTGTATTATGCTTACCCAGGCTATGGACATCAGGCATGAAATCAATGCATCAAACGCTCAAGTTATGGTTTAAGCTGAACGCTTTCTGGTATTCCGTCAACTGCCCTAAGCATTGGAAACTACAAGTATATGATGCTATCATCAAGAAAACAAGACCCCTGATGCCAAGTACGTTAGCCAGCCGGATTCGGCACAGTTGTTCCACATTGGCAAGAGGAGAGTAGAGGGACCTAGGCAAAATTGGTTGTTCTACACGAACAAGTTCATTTGGGAATCACATATGGCTCGTCCCTTTGCTCCTTATGCCAACACAAACAGGCAAAATCAAGACAAAGATGAAAATGCAGTCAACCGCCATTTTAAAGCCGCCCACGTGCCCACGGTCTCACCATCATGCCAAGAGAGACAGGAGACTATGGCTTTCAAAAAACAGATGCTTACCAAACAATTCATACGACGAACTGCTGGTACTACGACGGTTGCGACTCTGAAGACGACGACGACGAGGACGACCTCTGCCACTGCTACTGCTCCTGCTACTGCTAGCACCAGCACCACTGCCACCACCGCACTGCTGCTACCGCTGCTACTGCTTTTTCTGCGCTTCTGCTTCTGCTGCTACGGCTACGGCTACTGCTGCTGCGACTGCTGCTGTTGCACTGCTACTGGGATGGTATTTGGGCAAGGTTCCTGGTTTTGCTTTAAGCCTGATGCCCCACTTTGTAATACTCGCAAGATCCCGCCTCAGGCGCGGAAGGTTTCGTTTCAGCTGAGACGCGAAGGCGATTGCTGTCTGTTCCCATGCAGAGGAAGGCTGCCAAGAGGAGGAAGAGAGAGGTTTATGTGGCGAAGACGAGTAATGGAATATGGCGTAGTATACCGTATCACTGGGACTAATGGCCTACATCTTCGATGCCACTTGCAGATCAGACTGAATGACGATGCTGCAGCTAGTCAGCTAGTCGCACAGAGGAGTCTCATCGGGAGGCACCTTTGGTTTCCGCTTCATCGGCGGCTGCCAGCTTTCCCTGGCGCAGCTTGCAAGCGCTGAGGTGCGGGACCAGGCGGGCGTGTTGCGGGTGGAAGGTTTCAGGGTATCTCCGGGTTAAAGCATCTCAGAACGAGTCGAAGCTTTGATCCCCAGCTCGATTCTGAGCTCAGAAACCCGGAGGCCTTGTGATTCTACGGGGGAAGTTCCCTAAACCCTAAGCCCTAAACCCCGTGGAACCCCCGAAAAGCGCCCAGGTGCTTCCACTCTGGGAGGGGACGAAGGAGGCCATTGGGGCCCCGACATCCGGGGCTGTTTGTTGAGCTTCGGAGCTACGGGCGTGTCAGGCTTTATGCGTCAGGGCTTCTACTGTGGGGGTTATAGGGTTTTGAGGGTTTACGGGCCTTGTAGTATTAGGCTGATGGGGTCTATAGGGCTCCGGAATTGACACCTTGAGCACGGAAAGCTGTACCTGCATGAGCAGGTACCTGCATACATACCTACAAAGGCAGAATGGAAAGGGAATGTATGTGCAGTCTGAACCCGCCCGCGATTTTGCAAAATACAATCACCAAAAACTGCATGCATTGACATGCACACTCTCGCTCTCTTTCTCTCCCTTTCTCTCTCTCTCTCTCTCTCTCTCTCTCTCTCTCTCTCTCTCTGTGTTTTGTCTCTTTTGTGTGTCTGTTCTGTCTGTCTGTCTGTCTGTCTGTCCGTGCGTCCGTCTGTCCGTCCGTCTGTCTGTATATTTATGTCAGGAGCCCCAATGGACCAACCATGAAGCCTGCAGTGTACTTGCCTGGCCAATTCAGGCTTATATAAGCGTGTATAGAGACTCCGAGCACGAATCTGCTTCGAGAAGACATGCGAAGTCCTGTATATGTGGAGTGACAGCATCTATGTGACGCACGCATGCAAGACTTACCAGTATGTTTGAGTAGTAATTAAGCTACATGTGTTACCAAACTAATCTTCAATTAACACTGGAATAGCTAGTTGTTGCAGAAATCAAGCGAGAATAAAATTCGGCAGTTAGTCCTGTTTCAATATCTATGTTAACTGCCACTTATTTCATTCATGAGGAAGCAAACAAAATGCTGTACACATAACTTTAACCATCAGCCACATTGCTGTAGTGTTTCAGGTTTTGTGTGGTTGAACATTAAGGAACAGTCGTTTATTGTGAGATAGACTGATGAAATCTATAGTAATGCAAATTTGATCAGAATTGGTATTAAGTAAACAGGCATAATATGAAGGCGGTTTGAAGTATTTTGAGATTTCGGTTAGAATGGGAACTAGACCTAGACATGCAGTTGTATCCCAAAGATGAACATAACGCATTATGGAACGAATATGAATACAAGGCTTTGTGCTACGACTACGTGATCGCGGCACGCCTGAAAACTGTGAATGGCATACACCCAGCACGTATGAGTCCAATGTTAGACTAGCTTGGCGACAAACTTGTAGAACAAGAGGCACATCTAGTCCAGCACCGAAGGGGCACTCGAAAGAGTATGGGTTAGATACTCATCATTGAAGTAGTACTTAAGGAGCCTACACAACTTAATAGGGCCGGATTGAGGCACGAAGCTTAACTTGTGTACTGATTAAACTTCGGCAAGATGTTTGTTATTATACTTGACGGAATAGTTACTAGCTGAACGTCCATTACATGGTAGTTGCAGAAGAATGTAGTTGGGCACAAATACTTGTGAATGCTTGCCCTCGTCTTAGTTGAGCCACTAGCTAGACATAGCAGTGTATTTCAAGCAAGTCGCAAACGAATTATATCGGTTGTTTTGATAAATACCAAGTGTTAAGATGTAAATTCCAAACTTCCCAATGAGAATCAGTTTCAAGACAAGCAAATTAAATACGAGTCTGACAGGTATCTTTGTATACGCGCGAGCGGGAAACCGATTAAGAAATGTGACGAATTCCAGAAGTCGCACAAGTTTTACAAATTCCAAAACTTCCGAATTCCAAATCTTCCACGCAAATCCAAGCATTCCAGGCATTCCCAATTTCAAAGGATGGCAGCAATTCCATAGCTCCAAGAAATCTACAGACATCAGAAAAATTAAGGCGAAGGCTTGCATTTCTGGAAGTCCGATTTTTTTAAGCATGGTTTGTAGGCTTGGGTAATTAACTGTTGAATTGTTGGAATGTTCGGTTTCGGAAGTTGTGCCATTCCAAAGCGGTTTCGTAGGTTTTGTAACTTGTGGATTTTTGGACACCATAGCGCCCGATTTTTTGAGTGTTCGAAATTCTAGACGGCAAATCTGGCTTTACAAAATAGAGTTTTAGGCTGTGAAACGTGTTCGTTTTTTGCAAATGTTTAGATGTGAAGGACAAAACTTCGTAATTGTCGGTATTCTTAACGATTTCAATTGACAGGTTGGTCCAACCGGTTTCTATATAGCTAGCCCATCAGATGTACACATACTATGAACTATAACACCTTCATTGTCCTTAGGTGCAGGTCTGAAAGACCGAGAACGAGACGGAGCGAGAGAAAGCCGTTGAGCTCTTTTTTTTTTATTGTTTTCTTTGGCCTCCTGACATATGAGAGGGACCTGAAAGAAGTAGGATCCTTATCACCCTAAACCCCAAGAAAGAGCCCTAAACCCGAAACCCGAAACCCTGAACCCTAAACCCAGGGCCCCCCCAGGTCGGCCGACTTCGGCTTACCCTGGCCTTTGGCCCCTCCGGCTCTGGGCTGCCAGCAGAGCCGAGCCGGCCAAGGGGGCTCACGAACCTCGCGGCCGGTGGCCTCTCGGCCGTTTTGGGTTTTTCGGGTTTTTGCTTCTTGTTGCCGCTTGCAGAGTGCGAGGGTTCTAGACCATGTCTGCAAGGTATTCAGATGCTTCCCCCTTCCAGACCACGGCCGAAATACTCATTGATTTTCTTCAGCCGTCTTTGATCTTGGGGGGGAAAGCGGTAGAGGGGGGCGGTGTGGGGTGCGTTCTGGTGTACAATCGACCGATTTCGCACATGGTCTGGTATCTCATGTCGGGTTCCGGTTCTGCGTCCACCCGTTACGCTTCGATAATATCTGTGGAGCCCCAGATCCCCGGCTCAAGATCAATTGTGCAACAGTGTATGTGACATATACCCGTGGCATGTGCACACAGGTGTATGTACGCCGACATGCACATGCACGTGGACATCCTGTTTTACACAAAGACATTCACATGCATACAGAGAGAGAGAGAGAGAGAGTGTCGCAAAGTACAGTTGTCCCCGTACGTGTAGCTGTTGCCCGACTGCCTCCAAAGCCCCAAATATTGGGGGGCCCGATGGGCCAGGGGGATTGACACTCCCCTTACACCCGAAGGAAGAAGTGTCGCAAAGGTGCAGAGCATCTTTCACCTGCGAGTGTCGCGAACAAGCATAGAACACATCTTCGCTTTCTTGTGTTATGCAGCATTCAATGCACTAGACGATGGAAGTTGGCAGAAACCCATTCGCGAACCGAATGGAGGTGCTTCCCTCGTGAACCACAGCGCGCTCAACGCTGGGGCCCTTCTGAACCGGGTACCTTATTTGCAGGTATGAGTATGGACTTCCATCGATGTAGATGGGTGGGCAGATGATCTTTGAGGCCTTCAGAGCAGGCTGCATAAGCTGAATTTGGGCTGTCGTCTCGCGAGTGCGCGGCCCAATCCAGTCGGCAGAAGCTGCAGATGGAAACAGCACACTTGTCAGCAAATCTTGTCACAGGAAAGCGAGACCTGTTCCAACCTGGGTGACATATGCTGGAGTGACTTGCAGAACGCTACCCTGTGTCGTGGGTGTAGCGTCTGTCCCACTTTGGATTCCCATCAGCCGGCTGCGTGCCTCAGCCTTCAACGCTGCCACAGGCGAGCGCTTCCGAGGAATCCGAGACCAGGCCCAGCGTCGCACGAGGCGACCGTGGGGTTTTGTGACTTGTGAATGCTGTTCCCTTGGCTGAGATCCGAAGGATGTCCTATCCACTGCGGGTCCGGATGGAGACCTTTGCTTAAGCGGGTTCTGATCACAACACCAGGTGTGGGGGTGGGGAGATGCCGTGCTGCTGACCGAAATATTCCTTCGAGCAGGTTTTGATGCAGTTTGGGTTTCATGCTGTCTAGCTGATGAACTAGAATCTCAAAGCAACTGAGCATCTTACAGCAGACTGTAACTGGGAAGACAGGGACGGTACTGGAAGATGGGTCCATGTTCAATGTGCTTCAGGCTGGCATCAGCACTCGACTCAACAGCACCCCCGGTTCCCGTAGTGCTGTGCCTCCAAAGTCTGACGCTACTGCAGCAGACCCATGCATCAAGGAACCCTGAACCCTAACCCCTAAACCCCTAAACCCCTAAACCCTAAACCCTAAACCCCTAAACCCCTAAACTCCTAAACCCCTAAACCCCTAAACCCCTAAACCCTAGAGGAACCCTAAAACGCTGCAGTGCGCCCCCGGGGGAGGGGCGAGCGGCCTCGTGAACTGCGCTCCTCCTGCAGCGTCGTCGGGTCTCCGCAACGTGGTGGAGTCGCTTCCCCAGGCCCGGGGCCTGGGGTTTGAAAGTTGACGGGTTTTCCCTCAACCCTAAACCCTAAACCCCAGGGACACTTCCCGAGCCTTTTAGTCAGGAGCTCAGCGGCTCCAAGGAGGCTGCGGACACTCGCCCGAGCTTTGCCAGAGGCAGGTGTTTTGGGAATCTAGGATGGTTTTAGGCTTCGGGCGGCTGGGGTTTGGGGGGTAGGGGTAGAGGCTGTTGGGGTTGATTTCCTCAGGTCTCTGAACTTCCAATTTCTTTCGATCGGGGTCTGCAGAGCATCGGTATGATACCCGGGCAACAGGATCCTGGGTGTAATAGCCAGGTAAGATACATACTTACGTGTGCTACATTTCATTAGATTAGATTATAGGCTAGATTAGATTAGATTAGGCTAGATTAGATGAGTTTAGATGGGATTATACATTACATTACATTACATTACGTTGCGTTGCGTTACGTTACGTTACAGTACATTGCATTACGTTGCGTTACATCACCTTACGTTGTGCTACATTGCGTTACGTCACATTACATGACATGACATTACATTACATTGCATTACATTGCATTACATTGATTTACATTGCATTACATTACATGACATGACATGACATTACATTACATTACATACTTTGTATAGATATGTATCTAAATATACTTTACTGTACATACATACTTACATACGTACATGCATGCATACATACATACATACATACATACATACATATGTACATACATACATACATACGTACATACATATGTATATATATATGTAGATAGTTATGCATATATGTAGTCAAGTTTCTACATCGTCTTCTCTGTTTAATTATTATATACTCCTATTCCTTCTTGCAGTTACTGGTACCTCGAAACGCGGCTCTAAGCGGGATCAGGTACCCAGCGTTTTGGGCTCTTCAGGTTTTCTGACTATTCATGATCTGAAGTATACTCTCACATGTTGTGGAAACGCAACGCCGTTAGTCGACGAAGTTACAAATCATGGGACAACACCGTTACTACAACAAAGACGTTAAACAATACTGTAAGTTTGGTTTGAATCTTAAATGCACGATAAACGGTTCCATGATGTTCAGTGTTTTCTTCATATTTCCACCGAAGGTTGTGTTATATAAGTAGCATCTGTTTACTATTCAAATATAGGTGCCTAGGGGGATGTAGTGCATATTTGATAATTTGTGAGTACTTAACCGACACCTGGTGAATATGCTCACAGTATTTATTTTGTATTTAACTAGCATTCAGTATAATGTTGCAGATGTCGATGTTATGTCGTGAGCACTATTTAGTGGGCATTATACACTGTTCGTTTATTACGGTCCCGCTTTGTTTGAAGTTTGCCTCGTTATGCTCCGAGCCCCCGATTTTGCGAGACAGTTCTGGGTGGATATTGTTTTTCTGACAACAGCAAAGTCACCGGTATTTGCGGTTTTTCCTATGTGTTATACATGTCGAAGAAAGACGGAGGCAGATCAAGGGGGGGTGGGGTGTGTGTGACCATCCATACACACACACATATATATATGTATATATATATATATATAGAGACAAACCATAAGAAAAATCATGTACGGTATACCATATTAGAATTATATACCATTTGATACCCTGGGTGTTCACCTATTCGGAAAGTCCGAAGGTGCCAGCCAGGGCCTCGCAAACCTGGCCGCCGCGTGCTCAGAGTCAGGGCCAGCAGTAGCCGTCGTCGCAGTCGTAGTGGTAGTGGTTGTCAAAGTGGTGGTGGTGTCGGTGGTGTCGGTGGTGGAAGTGGTGGTGATGGTGCTAGCGGTGTGGGTAGGGGTAGGGATAGAGGTAGTGGTAGCCGGCGTCGTGTTATAATGATGTTGTTGTTTTGTGGGTGATGATGATGATGATTGGTATTATTATTTCAGTATTTATTGTTGTTCTTATTATGGCTATTGCTAGTAGTCGTCGTCGTCGTCGTGGTCGTAGTGGTCGTATAAGTCATAGTGGTAGTAGTCGTCGCCGTCGTCGTCGTAGTTGTAGTAGCAGTAGTGGCAGTCGCGTAGTCGTAGTCGTCGTTGTATATAGTAGTCGTCGTGGTAGTCGTAGTCGTAGTCGCAGCAGCAGCAGCAGCAGCAGCAGCAGCAGCAGCAGCAGCTTTAGCAGTAGCAGTGGCAGTCATAGTAGTCGTCGTCGGAGCAGTAGTGCGTGCAGTAGTCGTACTTACAGGGGTAGTGGCGGAAGTAATAGAAGGAGTAGCAGTAGCAGTAGTGGTAGTGGTAGCAGTAGTGGCAGTAGACGCAGCAGTCGCAGTAGCAGCAGGATCAGTGGGAGCTGTAGTAGTTGTCGTAGTAGTTGTCGTCTTCGCATAGTCGTGGTCGTAGTCGTCGCAGCAATGGTGGTCGCCGTTCTGCTGGTGGTAAGGTGGTAGTATTAGAAGAAGAAGAAGTAAGAGTAGAGTAATTACGGGGTCCTTTGGAGTTGTTGTAGTTGCAGTTGTAGTTGCAGTGGCAGTAGCAGTAGCTTTTTGTAATTCTGAGGTGCCTTGTATCCACACAGCAGCGGCAACAGCAGCAGCAGTGGTAGTTGTGGCAGTAGTGGTAACCCCTCCCTTGAGGTCAGGGAAGATGGTTCCCGCCCCACGGCAGTGCCTCACGCACTGGAGCTGCTAGCCGAGGTCGGGCACATGTGCATGAGACAATGCAAGCGAGCCATGCTGGTACTGAACCTCAACAGCCTAAACCGCGTACTCATAAGCCCTTGGCCCTAAACCCCTCATCCCTGTTGAAACTGGACAAAATATGACGGTCCGCCGACCGTTGGCAGAGAGCCCTGCGGCGCGCAACCACCAACCTGTATACAGGAGAAGACGTGGGTTAACACAGGGCCCAAGACCCTAAGCCTTAAAATCCCATGAATCCCTGAACCCCTGAACCTCGCAGGTGCCGGCCTTCGACCCCAGTAGCGATGGACACAAGCGGAAGCTGGCACAGGCGCTGGAGAGCCTGAGGCCGGGTTTCAGGGCTCTGACAAGCGAGCTTTCATGGGCTCTGCCCAGTCTTTGCGGGCCTTTTAGGGGCCTTAGGGGTTCAGGTGGGTCTGCTGGGTCATCGACCTTTTGGGAATGTCAGAAATTTGGAACCCTGATTCAGAACCCTAAACAGTCGGATTCCTGTCAGGACCACTTCGTCTGATTCACCTGGTCATGAAGCATGCAGCGCTATGGTTTGGGGGTTTAGGGTTCAGGGAATCTTCCGACGACGCTGGATGCGCTTTCTTTTTAGGATCTTTCTACGGCCTTTATGGCACTGGTAGCGTGCCAGCAGTTACTGCGCCGTCTCTACACCTGAAAGCCTGAACCCTAAACCCAAACCTTGATCCCTAAGCCTTAACTTGCAGCTCTTACATAGCCAGTACAGGAATGATGTGATAGCGCCTTATGAAATTTGCTTCAAATCCAAATCGACCCTCCTTTTCAATATAAATCTATACTCGGGCTTACAATCAGAGCCTACAAAACAAGTAGGTTATGGTAGTTTAAGCAAACCCTAAAGCCTACGCCCGAAATCATCCCAAATCCTAAGACCTACGAGCAGCTCTTGGAAATCAGGGGCAGGCTGTGGAACGTCTTCAAAAGGGCGGTATCAGATTGCAGAAGTTCTTTTGGACGTGAGTTTCTCGAAGTTTGCTTGCTTATGTAGGGGTTCGTTTTGGATTTTAGGAAGCCTGCACGCACGCATAAGAGCTAGTGGAACCTCTTAAAGCAGAGGAAGGCCGAGCCCTGGACCCTGAAACCCTGAAGAGGGCTCCGACCAGGAAGGCTTCCGCGGAGGACCTGCAGGGAGCCCTCGGGCGCCAAGCCTTGGCGGAGTGTGCACCGAAGGTCGAGGCGGGGGCTCCAAGGAAAAGCCCAAAGAGAGAGAGAGAGAGAGAGAGAGAGAGAGAGAGCGAGCGAGCGACAGACCCCGTGTTGTGTGTTCAAAGGGCTGTGCAAGTCAAGCGCCCATCTGCCGCAATCCGCGATGACAAAGGCTCCAGCCAGCCATTCAGCCTGAGGAAAGTCGGAAAGAAAGGGACCGTGAGCTGCATCTGCAGCCAGCGCTTCCTGAACCCCAAACCCGAAGCATCGCGCAGGAGAGCCCCCATGACCCGAACCGCTGTGTCCCCACAAATTTTCGCAGGCGGTCTTCGAAGAGGCCCTCCGCCTCGGCAGCGAGAAGGTGCTGCTTCTCAGACACCAAAACCCTATAATCTATAATATATAATCTTGAATATATATAATCTTTAATATATAAGATATAATAAATAATCTATAGCCGAGTGTCGGGTTGTCGGGTTTTCCAGAGATCGGGTATTTGGATCGGGTGTTGGTTGTCGGGTTTGATGGCGGTGATTGACACGTTCTCCCCTGCATAGAACTTCAAGGCACGAGCATTCTCCGGAACTACTCAACTGTGCAACTACACCAAAGCCCAAGAGTTAGAGGCACTGGGTTTCGAAACCCAGACACTTAAGCCTTAAGCTGCCTTCAAAGAGGCCGGAACCCCAAGCGGTACCCGCTCCGTGGCGGCTTGCCAGGATGCCAACGCCGCGCTCTGGCTGGCCGGACGTCTCCCCGAACCGGAGGATGAGGCTTGTACGGCTTTCCTTGCGTTTCTTCCGCTTCCTTCTCACGATGCCGGGGAGGGGGGGGGGGCGGGGGACGGGATTGCAGTAGCAGCAGGGGGATTGCTTCTTTCTTTCTGCCCCATGAGCCTAAACTGAACTGTGAAGGGACAGGTGCCCTCTACCTCCCTTCGCCCAGGTCACCCTGCAGCTGTCCCTCCGAAGAAGGTGGGACCACCATTGCCTGCAGGAGGCAGGAACTTCAACCAGTGTCTGTGGAGCTCCGGTTGAAGTTGAGGTAACCTAGGACTCCAGTTCTCCACAATAAGGGCTTACATACTGCAGGCTTCACCAGCTACTCTTTAGGCAGCTGGAGCTCTAGGGGGACCTCGCTAGCGAAAGTCCTCCCGAAAGCTTCGAAGGCACAGTTGGCCCTGAATTCCACCTCCAAAACCCCAGCAAGTGGGCCGCCAATGCAATGCAACCCAAAACCCCCCCAAAAAAAGCGGGGACTTCAAAAAGCCGCAGAGTCCTCTTTGTCTCTGAGACGTCCCTGACGTGAGGCCCTGCTGAAGGCGCAGAGGCTCCTGGAGCCCGCCGGGGCGGCGGCCGGGGAGCTGGAGGAGCACAGGGCATCTCTGAGTCGTTTTTTAGCCGAAGAGTGAAGCGCCGAAGCTCCTTTTTTTCGGAGAAGCCCCCTCCCCCCGGCTCCTTTTTTCGAAGGGGGGGGGGGGGCCCAAAACCCCCCTTTTTTCTGTCTGCGCCTTCAGGAGTTCATGGAGGCTCTGGACCTCGCCGAGCCCCTGCGCCGCAGAGAGCAAGAAGCCACGGGCGGTTTGCGGCCCTCCCCCCCCAAAAAAGCTCTTATTATATTGTATTATCTTATCTTATATTATCTGTTCTCCAACAAAGAGCCGAGCCCGATCTCCGAGAGTCTCCTCTTCTTTCGGGTCTCAGGTTCCACGCTCCCCGCGCCCAGCGCTCCGCGGCCGCGGAGATCGAGGCCCTGCTGGGAGCGCTGGGCCCCGCGCTCCGCGCCACGGCGGAGAAGAAGCTGGCGACGGGAGACGTGCGGAAGGCAGGGAGCTGTCTTTGTCGCCTGCGGCCGTCAAAAGAGCATATTGCCCTTTAACCCGGATGAGGAAGAAGGATATCCATGATATTAGCAGCAGCAGGAGCACCTGCGGGAGGAGGAGTCATTAGTAGTAGTAGTAGTAGTAGTAGTAGTAGTTGTAGTAGTGGTAGTAGTAGTAGTAGTAGTAGTAGTAGTAGTAGAGGAGGTCTAGGTCCTTAGCTTGTAGCCTTCGGAAGCGCAGGTCGAAGCCCTCCTTGCGACCGTGGGCAGCGCCCGACTGGGAAGCTTGCAGCTCGCAGAGGTTCAGCAGGCCGCCCCCGTTTCCGGCGGTATTTTTTTCCCCCCGGCTTCCAGAAGGGCGGTGTGGTAGGAGGTGATGTGTTGAAAAGGCCTTCTGGATTCAGGGCCCTCCTCGCAGAGTTTGGAAGTTGCAACATTGCCAAACCTCTAGGCCCCCCTTCCCGGAGTCTTAGAAGGCCTCGCAAAAAACCCTCACAGAAGCAAAGATACCACCGCGTTTTGCCGTGTCCGCAGGAAGTGCAGCGGCTCCGTGCCATGGAGCTCCTGGAGGCGGAGATGGGGGCGTTCTGAGCGGACCGTCTGGGGGCCGACCGAAGAGGGGGAGAAAGAAGGGAGACGGGGGTCAGGGATCAAGAGCGGAGCATGCGGAAATGTCCGAGGTTCGGGGGTGAGGTGTCGCAAACGCACGGCTCATGTTCCAGCTGGAGGGGAAGTCTGAACAAGTTCTCAAACGGAGAAGTTAACTTCATGCCATACTCAAGTTCCACACATGGTAATACTGTCGTAACCAACTGTATACCCCCAGGAAGCCCTAAAGCCTTAAGTCCCAAACCCGAAATCTTCTGAAATCCTAAACCCTGCATAAGAGGAGGCCCTAAGCCCTGCATCCCGGCAGGCAGCGCTCTCCGCGGACTCCCTCCTGCCTTTCGGCGGTTTTGGGGTTGAGGGCATTTAGGTTTATGGGCGAGTTGAGGGCGCCTTAATTAGGACGTATGGGCGTATGTCAGGGGGCTTGTTTTTTTTTTTGTTTTCTTTCTGGGGGAGGGGGGTGTCGGGGTTTGGAGTTCTGGGGTGAGAAAGCCAAAACATAATATGTTTACTTGGTGATAACGTTTGGGGCAACGACGATGGTCAGCTCATTGTCTAAATAAGATTTGCTCATCGTCCGGGAAGTTATACTTGGGTAGAAGGGTTCTTCGGATTTCAGGCTGCGGATTTGCACTTTGGGACTTTGGGTTCAGGCCTTTGGGACGTGGGGCTGGTGGCTTATGTTTTGGGGTTTCGAGCTTATGACTTGGGGTTGGGGCTAGCAGCAACTGCGACGGCAAAGGCACAAGTAGATTTGAAACCAATCGGGATAACCCTGCGAGTAACTCGGAAATCCTACAATTGCAAAGACCAAGGAGACCCCAGAAACTTAAGCGCTAAGCACAACCCTGCACCGCCAAAGCCCGCCAGATCAGGGTGGGATCTTTGGAGCAGCGGCGACGGAAAGTGCGACACGCCATCATGACCGTCAGTGCCTTGATCTGATACCGGGGTTAGGACTGCGATGCGAAATAAAATCCTATAATGTACTGAAGTATACTAACATTGCCAGAAGCCTTGATGGGTTTAGGGTTTCGGCTTTGGGGTTTCGGGTTACGGGTGTCGGGCAGGCCCTGAAAAGCCAAACCCCTTCCAAAGCCCCGAGGGCCGAAATCCGAAGAGCAGACCAACCTCTGCCGCCAAAGGAGTTTTTTTGCCTGTAGGATATAAGATCACATTGTCACATAGCATAGCATAGTATGTAGGATAGTCTAGTAGAAGATCATGTAGACAAGCAAAACGCAAGACACCAAAGTGTATTCTCCTCGACCCCTGCTCCTCAGAAACGGCGCTTGCCTCGGACGTGGCGGGACGGAGACGTGGCGGAGAAGACGTTTCGAAGCTGTTCAGCTTTGCCCAGCAAGTCTCTTCGAAGTCCTGGTGCCCGAAGAAGCTGAACCCAACATAACCCAACCCTGCTAGATCCTGCCCGCATGGTGCAGGCGGATCTGTGAACAAAAGCTTGGTGATCGGATGTCAGAGATGGTCAGGATTTTTGGTTGGGTACATGAGAGTTTCTGTTGAGAGCAGTAGTGGATGGTATGATACAGCCTCAGAAAGATGCATTTGGAGAGCTACTCGAACCATGTCCCGCCCCTCGTTTTCTTCAGCCTATACTGTTCTCTTCTCGTCTCCACCTAAACCCTGAACCCTAAACCCTCATTCTGTTCTCTTCTCCTCTCCTTAAAAGACCCCTTAAACACCGACGCAGCGGCTCCTCGACTCGACAGTTTCACGAGGCGAGGACGCTTCATCCCTAAGCGCCAAAGGCCGAAGCGTTTGAGAACTGACCTTGGGGCTGAGGGCTCAGGTGATAACGGGTTCAGGGTAGTAGCGGCGTAGCATAAACTGACGGCCGCCGCCACAAGAAGCCGGAAACGGTGGCCTTCGTTTTCTCAGGACTGCCCGGTCGGTGAAAGACTTGATGACCAAGGAGCCCGAAAGCCTTCTGAGATCCCTTGCCTTCAATCGACCCCCGTTGAAAGCTCCAAGGCTTGGCTGCCTGAAAGGGTTGGTACATGGGGGACTTTGCTCCGGATGTCTTTCGAGCCCCGGGCTGAGCGGTTTCTTCCCACAAAGGCCCATCTTCCGAAAGGGTTCAAAGCTTGCCCAAAGGCCCCAAAGGCCCCAAGGCCCTTAAGCGACAAACCCATCCAAACGGCCATGAACACCATCATAGACTTCTTTTTTTCTAGACTGTCAGGGGTCCTAGATGGCAAACCCTGGCGTAAACTCTTACGTCCAAAGCCTCCAGGCCTTTGCAAACACCCGAAAACCCCCAGTGAGAACTCCTATGATGAACCTATGCAGCTTTAACTCTCGTTGAACCCCGTTGAAGCCCCAGTGGGAGGAGCTACCGAAGAGCTTCTCTTCGGTGGAAGCCGCCGCCTGGACGCTGCACGTGCTGCTCCTTGTCTCTCCAACTCTTGTGCTGGCAAGGATTGCTATAAGGGTTTAGGGCTGCTATGAGCCATAAGGGTGATGACAACGGTTACCGCTTCTATAGGGTTCTGTTGGGATTTGAGACCCGGTCGGAAGAGACCATTCAGCTGGTGCTCCTACTTCCATGACTCAGCAAAGAGATTGGACTTTGACTGCGGCGTAAGCCTCTGGGGTGGAGTGAAAAGCACAGTGTCGCTGTTGCTTGATCCTCTCTTTACATCTTCGCAGTTTGCTTCGGAGTGCCTGCAGTATCGTTGCAGAATCAGGACATAAGGACCTCGTTTCCACCCCGGGGCCTTGAACCCCAACATATCCACCAGACATCACCAGACCATACAAGACCAGATCCATAAGCAGGTTGGCCTTGCAGCTTCCAGGTGCGGATGAGGAGGCCCGGAAGGGATGTACCGGTAGAGGCGGTAGAGGACTCTTGTCTTGGGTTTCGGGCTTTTCTTTGGTGATGCCTGGCTTTGGAAGTCAGTGGAGACGTGTCGAAAAGACGTGGAAACCCGAAGCATCCACATCGGAGGATCGTCCTTCGCACCAGATACGTCGCAACTCCCGGTCAGTCGAAGGATGATCGTATTGCCTAAGTCGTCGTAGTCAGAGTGCTAGTGTCCTAGTCCTCGTCGTAGTCCTCGTCGGCGTCGTCGTCGTCGTCGTCGTAGTAAAAGTAGTAGTAGTAGTAGTAGTAGTAGTAGAAGAAGCAGCAGGAGTAGTAGTAGGAGGAGGAGGAGTAGTCGTAGTAGTAGTAGAAGAAGTCGTAGGAGGAGGAGCAGGAGCAGGAGGAGGAGGAGGCCAGTGGTGGTGGTGTAGGCGGTGGTTATCGTGAATCGTTACTGGTTTGGTAGTGGCCCAGCAGCTGCTGCTGCGAGAAAGCCCCGACGGAGGTCGGCCCGACAGTGGCTTCATGCTTCCGCTCCGCGGACGTTGCGCAGTGCTCGGGTTGCACTAGACTCTCTGGACTTCTTGCACCCAGCCAGTCGGATCTGTATCCTCGTCAAACCCCAGAGACACTGATCTCTGAAGCTCGCAAGGCCCTCAACCCTAAACCC
>CAJNJA010054786.1:8629-24280 GCA_905231915.1 Symbiodinium necroappetens | reverse complement strand
AAGGAGCCGAAAACCCTATTCTAATTATTGAGGCCCCTACATTACCTTGGTTTTCTGGGTCTCTCCCTTCGCTCATTCTGCCAGCCGAAACCCCTCTAAAGGAATTCTTCTAGGGGCAGTTTACAGGAGCCCTTGCAGGATGCCCCTGAAAGAACTCAAGCAACGGTTTAGGGGTTTAGGGTTTAGGGTTTAGGGGTTTAGGGTTTAGGGGTTTAGGGGTTTAGGGTTTAGGGTTTAGGGTTCCGAATCCTTCACCCTGACACCAAGGTCCACGATCCCGACAAGACCGCCGTGGTGGCTGGCTGGAAGCTTCTCTCCCTGCCGGCTTTGAGCTCTGACAACGCAGCAAGGGGGGGAGGGGAAGGTCGAATCGAAGAAGGATTTGTTCATGAAGGGTTTGAAGGATTCCTGTGTAATTGTACGGTATTTTCCTGACTGCGGGCATTGGCACGGATTTTGACAGAGAATCCCATGCCTCCTATCCTCAGACCTAAGGCCTAACATAATGATTAGACTAGTGCTTGGGAGTATATTACACTAGAACCATATAAGAATGAGGAGCTCCCAAAATATAGTATTGGTAATTATTTTAGGCCCCTTGGTTAATTATGCCTCAGCGTGGGGAGAGGCGCTGCATGCTGCTGCGATCTAAGGGTTGTCTTTGAATTGGACTTCAGAGTCCAGGCACAACAAAAACGGCCGCAGCTCTGTGTAATCGGCCAGCAAGCGGACTTGATAAGTAGACGCGGTGAATTTTAGATTGCAAACGGGGCCACCCCTTCTAAGTTACACCAACAAGTACGTTTGCAGCCTGCCGATGAAGCCCTCGCCGTTCATGTCTTTTGAATTTCGGCACCTGCTCGTCTGATGAAACTCGACATGTTCTTGTCCTTTCCTGCACGCCTGAAGTCCGACTGTTTCAGCTCCTAGAACTCAGGCTTCTAATCCAAGACCTGTAGTAGACTCAGGCGAAGCAGCCTACTAAACTTAAGCTTATAGGCCCTAAGTAAACTGGTAAACCATAAGCCCGATAAGCCCTGAACGGAATCCGAGGATTCAATACCGGGAGGCGCAGCTGAAGGAGCCCTGTACCAGGGGCTCTTGCTCCTTGACCGGGCAGTAGTGTGTAGATTTGAGATTTTTAGGCTCTAGGGTTTGGGGTCATTCCCTACATATATATATACATAAAATATATATATATATATACATATATATATATATCTATATATGTCTATATACGTATGTGTGTGTATATATATATGTATATATCGGTTGTTTTCGTCCCGAGAGACGTTGCGGTCAGTGTCGGTCTTTAGAATTGCGTCATGCTGGAACCTTGGGGTGATTTGACTGAGGTGCAGTGCAGTAGGTAACCTTTTACCTTTTTGGGAACTATAAATCCCTTCATAATCCCAAAATACCCCCGAAGGTTAACCTTTGGTTCCCCAGGATACTGGACACGTAGGGTTCAGGTGTCATATAGGTTCCAGAGCAGCAGTGCTAGCCACCAATTGCAACTTCTGTGTTGCTGTAGAGCTCAGAGTAAGTAGAAATAGTATCCTTGTTATAGTCCCTATCTAGTTGTAGTACTATATCCCGACACAAGATTCTAACTGCTAAGCCCGCGATAGTGCAAGCCCAGTTTTAGAACTCCAAAATCCAACCCCCCCCAGCCCTAAATCCTAATATCTAAGCCTAAATAATTGCCAATATTCCAATTATTAAGGCGCCTGTATTGCACCCCGAAGCCCTGGACTCAAAAGCCTCTAGATATGCAGGGGTTCTGAACCCTTGCTCTCTTCTGAGCTTACCTGTAATGGATCCCGGTCCTTCCTAAAGTAAAATACTACAAAACAGAATAGACAGAACGGAAAATACGAGAATACAATATACCAGAATATAGACCCCATAGAACCTGAAGGATCGAATCGTAAACTTATACTCCACATCCAGCCCTGACTGTGAGGAGGGAAACGGGAGCTGAAACAAAAAACATCCAGCCCAGAACCTGAAGCCTTTGAACCGATCTTGAACGCTGAACCCCAAATGCAGAAAGATGGAGCTTCTTAACATTACCGTTTCAAGTTTACACATATAAGTTTTGAGGATGTATATTGGAGTCTTTTATTTTCTGAACATCCTACACGACAACCCAGGCCCTGTCGACGGGGGAGCCAATCTGCTGCGCACATTGCGGAGTTTGGAAAAGGGCGAAGGGTCAAAAGCAATTCCCAGGGATGCAGTGTTCCAAGTTGGGGTTCTTAAGGCAAAAGATATTGCAGCCCGGCGAAAAACCAGCTCCACATGATCACATGCTCCAAAACCTTGTTATTTTTTATGGAGCAGAGCCACAGACAGTACACAGCATAAGGTCTGCTTCGGGGGTGTGGTGTCTGCGCTTCAGGGTGCCGCTTTTTGGGTGCTGAGTGTCCCAAGTGCAGAGTTTAGCGGCATTCTGAAGTGTTAGAAAGATATGCGATTTTCAATGTATACGGATCAGGGACAAAGTGACACGTACACAGGCATAGGTACATCGACAGAAAGGTAGGAGGACAGCAGGTTTTTCAGATTCAGGCTTGGCAGCCGAAAAGCAGTTCAACTTACGTCCTATTTGGACTTCGGTTCGAAGCGGTGCTTTGAAGTGTCGTCGATGTATCGAACCCTGCAGTCTTGCGTGATGGATGGTCGATGTCGTTTCCATGCGATATCGACCTCGGGCTTGGTCCGCATCAATCTCAAACACTACCTTCACCCCAAATAACCTACATCTTAGGGTTCCTTATATTATTGGTTTCTCTATGTACTTCCTTAAACGGGTAGGTCTTGTATCCGTAGGAGCCCGAATCTCCAAACAACCCACCGACGATACCAGACGGAAGGGGTGCTATCAAAAAGCCTTGGGCCTACAAAAGCGCCCTAGATCAAGAGCCGCAAAACCATGAAACATCTTAAACTCTCGCAATCCGAAACGAGTCCTTGACCCGAAGCCTTCTCATGTTTGACGAAGATTCCTGGATCTCATGATCTCCGCTTCGGTTCTTGTCCTTGTGTCTGAGAGGCTAGAACATAATGCGAAAGCCCTAAGAACACTTTAAATAAAGCACCAAAACCCCCCCTTCACCCTCGAATCCTGAAAACTGCTTCAAGCCGTTAAAGCCCTAAACTCAAAGCCTTCTCATGCTTGAGACCCTAGACTCCCTCGACCCTAAACGCTGAACCCCTAAACCCTAAGCCCTGAACCCTAAACCCTGAGCCCTCAACTCTCACTAAACCCTAAACAGGCCTTAACCCTGAACCCTAAACCCTGAACTTGAGAGGCTACAACCACAACGAAGATTCCGAGGAGATGAGAGAGGAGCTGCAGGGCTCCAGCTCAGGGGGTCAGGGCTCCGGGGGCTCCAGGGTTGTAGGATGTTGGGTTCTTTTTTTAGGGGCTCTAGGGTTTCGGGTTTAGGGTTCAGGGGTTTAGGGTTTAGGGGGGATTTGGGTTCTTGTTTTAGGGGCTCTTGGGTTTTAGGATTTAGGGGTTTAGGGTTTAGGGGGGATTTGGACTGTAGGTTTTGGGGTTTAGGGTTTAGGGGTGTAGGGTTTAGGGGGGATGTTGGTTTTTGTTTAGGGCTCTAGGGGTTTAGGGTTTACTTAGGGGTTTAGGGGTTTAGGGTTTAGGGGGGATTTGGGTTTTTGTTTAGGGCTCTAGGGTTTTAGGATTCAGGATAGTAGGATTCGGGGGTTTCGGATTCGGGGATTCAGGGCTTCCTCAATCAAACATGCCGAAAGTACCCGAAAAAAACCGAAGCCCGAAAGGCGCGAAGCCCGTAGATGCAAACTTGAGGATGTGAAGTTTCTGCAGAAGAACACCCTGGAGTGCGAAGCTCAAGACGCAAGGTGGCTTCCGAAAGGCTGCAGGCTTTCACGAACTGTTACAGTCTTCAGGACAAAATCTTCGAGGGGTCCGGGTTCAAGTTTTTCCGGGCTTGAGTGCTTTAGTCATGCTTGGGTTGTGAAGGGACTCGGGAGGCCTTGTTTGTTGGATTTCAGGGTTTTCGCGCCGCTTCTCTTCGACTTCTGACTAGTGGATCTGGAGACTTGAGTGTACGTGGTCTGCGAGTTTCGGATGTTCGAAGCTATGGTGTAAAAGGGTTTAGGGAACTGATCTCGCGCCTTGATGGTTTTGCTGGGTTTCCGGTTTAAGGTTTATAGGGTCGTACCTGGAGCTTTCGAAACCCGGGAGTGATTACGGGTACGGAGGGCCACCAGTAGGGCATTGTTGGCGTGATTGCTGTGTCGATGCGACGCTTACTGAAGCAGAAGTGCTGAACCTTTAGAGCCCATATGCCACGTAAATATCTGTATTTATTAGGTATTATACGCCCAATCAAACCCCAAGTCCTTTGACTGTCAGGCCCTACACCCTAACCTCAGAAGCACGAAGCCCTGAACCCGAAACTCTGAAAGCCTCAAGCTCCTTGGCTTTGCTTGAACTCTTAAAATTAAAAGCACTATTGAGGAGGCCATAAAGTTCGAACCCTTCTAGGAAGCTGTACCGACACCATTCTAGCAACCCTTAAAAGAGCAGTTGTAGGAACCACTGAAAGGAGCCCTCGGAACGCCTAAACCCTACACCCCTCAACCCTAAACCTCTCAACCCCTAGACCCTAAACCCCTCAACCCTAAACCCTAAACCCCTAAACCCTAAAGCCCTAAATCCCTCAATCCTAAACCTGTCAACCCTCAACCCTGAACTCCTTGGTAAGAGCGGTAGTGGGGATCCTTACAGAGAGACTCCAAGGCTCTGCCGGAAGATGAAAGCGGTGCCGAGCATAGTTCAGGCGATGCAGGGAAGGAAGAGATAGGGGAGTTTCAGGGGAATTTTACGGGTTTTAGGGTTTAGGGTTTTAGGGTTTTTGGCTGGTAGGGTGTTAGGGTTTTGGGGTTTCAGTGTTTAGGGTGTCGGGTTTTGGGAGTAGCATTTGCGGCATTCGGTTCCTGAAACTCCAAAATCTTGAGTTGGAAGGGGGGCCCACCTTGAGCAACAGTAAGGAGGAGGATATTATACCCTAAACTCGAGACCCTTCCTGTCAAGGAACCCCTTAAGGGGCGAGGGTTTGGAGATGAGGAGTCCGGGGCTCTTGGGAAGAGGACCTTTTGGGATTCCGGTTTCGGATGTCGCAGCCCAGGTTTTGTGCTGTAACCGGTTGTGGCTTACACAAGCCCAGACCCCAGGTCAACCTTCAACTGTTGGGGCTAGGGTGTGGGTTTTGAAGAAAGATTCTTTAAGATCATCGAAACTGACAAGCTCGAACATGCTCGGCCTCGGAGCTGGTACTCCGACCAAGTCGAGTAAGAACATCCCCCCGTCACCGCATCACCATCATCACCATCATCACCATCACCACCATCATCATCCTCATACTCATGAACAGTTTTCAAAGGCCTGTATCAGCAAGCCAACCCTCAAATCTCTGCTGATAGACTGGGCTCCTTAAGCTCGAATCCTTAAACCCCTGCGCCCTGCCCCTTAATGGGTAGTTCTCTACATTAGCGTAGGTCAGAGGGCCGTTGTTTTAGAGAACTACTTTGAATAGAATCTTGGAAGACTCCGTAAAGAAGCCAAGAACTCAACGCCTCTTCGCATGTGAGCCGAACCTAGCATGCCAAGCCTCGACTCTGGAAATGCAATTTTCGCAACCCCCCTCTTAGACCCTAAACCCTAAACTGGCACTAAACCCTAAACCCTCAACCTTAGGCCCCAAACCTTAAACTGGCACTAAACCTTAAACCCTAAGCCTTTCAACCCTAAACTGGCACTAAACCCTAAACCCCCTAAACCTTAAGAAGCAAAAGAAGACGTCTCTCACCCCCTGTGAGGAGCTCCGAAACTTTCAAGACCGCGAGTCCCGGCCGGCAGCGATGATCCAGTCGGGGGCTTAAGGCTGTAACGGCTTAGGGTTGTTGGAGTTCGGGTTTAGGAGTTTAGGGCTTTTGGGGTTTAGGAGTTTCGGGCTTAAGGTGTTTTCGGGTTTAGGAGTTTCGGGTTTAGGGTTTTGGGGGTTTAGGAGTTTGCTGAGGGTTTAAGGTTTTGCGGGTCTTGAGGTTTAAGGTTCAGGCTTTTAAGAGTTGCGAGGTCTACCTGACCCTAAAAGTCATACCTGCTGAAGGAATTATACACGGACGTCATACTCAAGGAACCCCTAACAAGGTACGCAGGTTCTTTGAAGTCATAATAAAGGAACACTAAAGATGTAGGTTATTCGAAGTCATAATAAGGAACTTGAAAGATGTAGGTTGTCTGGGCTTAAGGCAGGCTTTAAAGCTTTGCGGTTTCAAGGGATTGTGGAGCTTGGAAGTGCGAGGCCCTGCTTAAGTCGATTTCGGGACTTCGGGCTCTTTTTGGGCCTGATCTGGGTATATAAACATTACTTAGGGCCTTAGGGCCTCAAAACGAGAGTGCTAGCGTTTGATATCCCGAATTTCGGGTTTGAACTAGTTTCATTTACCCTGATTGGGTTTCTGGATGTACATACATACATTCATACATACACCATGCACACGTTCATGCATACATGTACATGTGTAGCTTTCTGTCTCTGTGTGTGGGAATGTTTTGCGGAGTCTATCCCTACAACTTAAACCCTAAACCCCTAAACCCTAGGCCCTAGACCTGACTCAGGTCGGATAATACTCGGATAAAACCCAGAGCCGCCGTTCAGAGTCCTTCGGTATTGTAGGATTTTCTCAGAACCTGGTCTCTTTAGAAGAATTAGATTCCATGGTTTTTGGACCGGCGATTAAAGGTTTAAGCTTAAGCTAGTTAAAGGTTTTAATTTATGCTTGTTTATTTGGTTCCGGGGTTCCGGCAGCCGAGTTCTGTTCATTGCCAAAGCCCTTTTGATGCACTGCCCAAAGCACCAGCCCAGGAGGGCCTAGGAGGAGCGTCAAGAAGTCGCAAAGAATCGCAAAAAACCTTTCTATCCCTAACCCTCCAGGTTCCTACTACATAGGGCCCTAGGGGCTCTAGTACCCTATATATGGTAGGTATTTGGGGGGGGTTAAGGTATCATCCTTCATTCATGAATGACAGTCTAGAGCTCTTTCTATGTCGGAACACTCTACGAAGGAGGGGCCCTCAGGCCGAAGCTCTCGAAGACTTGAACGCATCTGCGCCCAGGTTCCTGAAGACGCTTGCGGACATGCAGGAGCTTACTTTGAAACGCGCGGGCCCCTGTGGTTTGGGGTTGGGGCTCCTCGAATTGCAGCTTCTGCCGCAGTGTCAAAAGTCTCAACACCATCGTCTACTCTGAATGCTCAATGCCTTGGAGATTGGAAGGAGCTATCTTGCAACGTCTTCGGGTTTAGGGTTTTGGTTTAGGGTGTCATACCTCTTCACCGTCCCCCGAAGAAGGTATGGTTGAATCAAGGCCAAGCCACAACCCTAAACCCTGACCACGTTTCTCAGATGAGGCCTGCACCTACTACTCCCCAGCCTCCGTGAAGTGGCTTACGTACATCATCAGGGACCTTGGTGAACCTATACAGGGCCCACTATCGGTCGATGTTAATTTCGGGTTTTATGCTGGGGATCCTGGTCGTTTTAAACCCCTTCTTTTCATATCAAAGCAGCTGTTTCACCTAGCGGCCCTCTCTCCCTGGGCTTCCCTTGCAGCAGAAGCCAGAAAGTTAGAGCCTCATTATCCTCACGCCCCTCAATCTGCAGTACATATATTCTAAGGAATCCTAACACACTTCATTCAGTAGCCATGTTCCGACTGTCTGGGGTTCACGATAGCTTGCAACGGCCACGAGGCCTGAGTACTACGGTCGAGGAAGAGAAGAGCCGTCAGGAGTTGCTGGAGTGTGGGTCCCCAGTGGTTTAGGGTTTAGGGTTTAGGGGTCTAGGGTTTAGGGTCCCCAGTGAGTGCCGGAACAGTCGCTGAAACCCTTATAACCCTAAACTTTCTAAACCGTAAACCCAAAACCCCGAACCCGAAACCCTGAACCCTAAAGGCTAATTGTTAGAAGAGGGTTTCGGAGGATATACAAGAAGGATCCTGCGCTGATGATAGCCGAAGATGATTACTACTAATTCAGACCCACCTTACTATGAGCCTGAAGAAGACGGGACCATGAAGGGTGAAGGTGTAGCCTTGTTCTTGGAGACTCTCAGGAGATTCTTTCTGCAAGGATGCAGCCCTTGTCGTTTAGGTTGCTCTCTCTCGCTCTGTCTCTCTCATACACAACCTCTGTCTCTCTCGCTGCTTGCATCAGTCTGATTGCAGACACTCGCTAGACAGAAGCGCTCAGAAGCACATGTTGCGGTCCTTAAGCCCTATAAGATTATAAAATCTGAACCATAGTTAAATCCGCAAGACCTTGTAAATGTCACTCGTCCGAGGCATTACAAGAGCCGCGAAGCCGAGGCTGGATGAAGCTGCCGGCTGTTAACCCGCAATCCTGCGCACAGATACATGATCACTGATCCAGGCTCAGAAATGTCATGCCGTCAGCAATTCCGCCCGACAGCCTCGTTTTTGTTATATGGAGCTTCGTGCTTGTGCCGAAGCAGCAGAGCTAGCTTAATTAGGTGTTTCTCATCACAGGCGTCTCCATGCAAGGATAAGGACGACTATCGCATGCGGTGAAGGTTCGTCATGTTATGCTGCCTGAACTTCGGCTGCGATACATGTCACGACGTGACTGCCAGATTGGCGAGAGCATGACGAGAACAGACCAATCCGTTTTACTCTTGCGTCGCCAACCTCCATCGGAAATCCCCAAATCTTGGGTCCTTTTCCACTGCCTTGCGGTAGGAAATGCTCTTCGGAAAATGTAAGCTTCCGTGTTGGTTTGTAATCTTTAGCGACGTGGTCATGTACTTTTACTCAAAACTGTTATTGTATTGCGGTACATAGCCACGTTCACCTTTAGTCTCGGTGCGTTGATAATGTTTGTTGTGCCCACACTTTTGCTTTGACCATGACTGAGGTTGTCACCCAAATTCAACAAGTCGGTCATGTGCTTGCCAAGCCCTGCCTTAACCAATGAGCTACTGTTTTAGGGTTCATACTACTACGATTTCTTTACATAACTCCTTAACAAGGTAGGTCTTGCAGCAGGGCCCACGCCCTAAACCCAACCGACTGTTGCAGGCGAGTACAAGGCGTCAGCAGCTGGACACCGACTTGCGAACCATCCGCTGGGAAGCCAAGAGGACGATGGCGTTGACCACGGTTTAGGGTTTAGGGACTTAGGCGCTCAGGCTCAGGCTTAGATTCTCACGGTTTCATGGCCCTAAAATTTGACGTGGTGCAGGGATGGGTTTCGGGGTCCCTCTATTCCCCTTTTGCCTCCCCAATCAACCTTGCATGTAATTAGCCAGCTACATTTCTCCATGCAAATGTGCAATCATGTGCCATGGGTTGAACAGTTGACAGACGCTACTGTAGGTTCATACTATGTGTTCAATGTTCATATGTTCGACCTACGCAGGTACTGTTCTGCATGCACTTGTAGAGGCATGCATAGTTATGGCATACTTATGCATGCAATGTGCCGGCTAGTAGCCCCGGTTGTAGAAACCCTTCATACCTGCCATAAGGCCTAAACCGCAACTTCATCCAAATCCCTGTGAGTTGCAAAGGTCGCGAATGTGAGCGAGCGCAGTCCCATCGCAGCTCGTTTGCAAGTGCGAGGTTTAGCGTAGGGTTTAGGATTGTTACTATTCGGGTTTCGATAAGGGTTCTATAACATAGGATTTGAGTTGGAACTGATCTTGCTTCAGGCTTGTAGGGCTTATGGCTTTTATGGTTTGTAGGGTTACATGTTTTAGGGTTATAGAGTTTACATGGTAATATGGCTTGGTGTCTGGGGCTTAGGGCTTGTATGGTGTTAGGTCTTAGGCTTTGTACCGCTCATAGGCCTCATAGGGTGTCTACGGCTACCGTGCGTAGGGCTTATCGTGCTTGGCTTCCAGGGTTTGTATTAGGTTCAGGGTCTAGGGTTTCTTGCAAGGCTCTTGCAACCGTGCTGCCCGATGAGTTTACGGGTTCAGGAGCTTGGGTCGAGATTTTAGGGCTTGGTTTTAGTGTATGTTGCAGTTTGGTTTAGGTTGGGGGACGCGGGGTTTCGTGGACCTGAAGATCCGATTGTCTTCGTGTGGAATCAATGACCAGAGTTTCTGAGCCCTCTGCTGCATGCAGGAAGATGCCATATTCCCGAGAGCGCGCCCTGAACGCTCAGCCCTAAACCCAAAACACTGAACACTAAAACCACAACCGAGACCCTAAACCCTCAACCCTAAACCCAAGCCCCAGACCCTAAACCCTAATAATACGTTCTCGTCGCCTTTGCACCAGGAAACGAGATCCTCACGAAGCTCAAAGCAGACCTCATCAACGTGAAGGAGGGTTTAGGGGTTTAGGAGTTTAGGTTTAGGGAGACGGCTGGAAACCGCTGTATCGATAAAGCCGCCACCCACGAAATCGCCCACCCACCTAAGCCTCATGTACTATCCGAAGCCTTGAAGTGTTGTAGAATCCGGAAGCCTGAAGGTTTTTCACCTTCCGAAGCCCGGAAGTTCTAACGACTACAGGGGTTGGCGGACATGTCGGGGTGAAAGATCTCGATGATCTCGAAGGAACCGGTCCTTGGATTGTTTTCTCTACCCAAATAGTATATACTTTGGCCCCAAAGTACATGCATAGGGACTACTTCATACATGGACCCTTAGGGTTTGTCTGCAGCAACGGATTTGTATGTCTGGGGCTATCACAGTATGCCTTCCACGGCGGTTTCGCCGTTTAGCTGCTTCAAGCAGCTGATGTGCTTTTACCGCCGGTCTTCGAACTTCCTTCGACAACCCACTTGAGTTTCAGCTGCAGGCCTTGAAGTCTTGTCAAGAATGCTTTTTGTCCCAAAGCTTTGCAACTGATGGCTCCTTTGGGGAGTGCTGAGAGAATCCTTACAAACCCTAATTCCTCAGCCTTAAACACTATAACTCCTAACTCCTAAACCCTCGAACCCTCAAACCCTCAAACCCAGAGCCTGGCTTGGTGAATCCATCGGCACCCTTACAGCAAGAGAGGACACCAAGACGGACAAGATGAATGCGCTCCGGTGCTCCGCTCAGATCAAGAAGTCGGTACATCCGAATCGTTTGGTGGGTTCGGCCTCCTTTCCCTTTCGTAACAATAGACACGACGAAACCCCTAAACCATAAACCTTAAGCCCGAAAATCCTAAACCCCAAAACCCTATACCCCTCATGCCCCTAAGCCTTGAACTGAAAACACCCCGAAACGTTAGCAAAACGATGACGCTTGGAACCCCCGGAAGCTCCCGCAGAGCGCTCAAAAGAATCTGAGAGTCGGAGAGAGCCCGGCAGAGCCTCATGGGACCTACACTGCTCTATAGTAGGCTGGAGTGTATACCATTAATTAATATATTATAGTATACGATAATAGACGATAAAATGCTATAATATACTATGATTATGACATGCAAAGTCAGTTTTTGACAGGGACTTCATCACAACACAGGTTTAGGCAACACGCATGAGGAAAAACAACTACATAAGCAAAGGCCGAGAATTGGTGCCCCCAAGACGCCAACATCCTGATCTAGAGATAGAGGACACTCCTGCTGTCAGGAACAAGTACGAGAATGCCATGAAGGCACACCAAGAGTCGTCGGGGCCTTGGCCTGGGAAAGCCTATCTTTCGTGTTGGTTTGTTATCTTGATGGAGGACGAGTGGCCAGACTATCACAGTGCATGTGCACCATGAGTGCTGCTGTCTCGTGCAGCTGGAGGTACACACATTGACACTGCTGCTGTCATGGCGACGTCGACGATTTTGATGATTGTGGTAATGATATATAATGGCATGGGATACCTTGCTGGTGATGGCGAGCCCCATGACGACGGGAGGGATCTTAACAACGATGCTCAGAAAGGATTTGGCATGATTGGCGTAAGATGGGTGACTATCATAGGAGTAACATGATGTTTAGCGTGAGTCTGATGCAGATTTGATGAGTGCTGGTTGCGGTATTTGTGATGGTGCACGAGGAGAAAATATCAATGAAGATGATGAAGAGGATCCTGACGGTGATGCTTGACGTCTTCCTAGCATCCAGAGCCATGCAACCCCTGGCTGTCTGTCCCAAAGGGTCCTAACCTATATGGTAGACAGGACGGTTTCTATAGTAAGAGCTACTACTATATGGTTTGGGGAAGTATCCCCGGCATAGGTACTTAGGACCCTACGGGTGTTACCGTGCCCCATCAAGCTTCTTCGCCTGGACCCACAAGCCCCTTCGTCCAGGTTCGAAGCTAAACGGGACGAGCTGCAGAAGAGAATCAATGCCCTCATGGTCTGCGGCTGAGTTGCCAATGGAATGGTCTAAGCCCGGTTTAAAGACTTGCCATATACTATATACAGCAGAATTACCAGATTACATAGGGTAAGTATACCCCAAATAGGTACGTAGGACCCCTTGGATCTGCCTACAGGAGCAGGTAACAGACGAAGTAGACGTGTCGCAAGCCGCCCGGAGGCCCAAAAGGAATCTGTCGATACAAGAAGCAGGTTCATATACCCAAAACGAACGTGGTACCCATAGGCCCTTAAGTATTCCCAAAAAGGAACTACTTAGGGGCCTATGGGTAGAGGGGCTGTCCTCTGCGTGAAACCTCGGACGTGACAGCTCTGGTGCTGACACCGCCCGGAACCCTAAACTATGTGGACGTCGAGCCCCCCACCTCCCGTGGTTGTGTCATGCTCAGTATTATACTAATGCAGCGGCCTTAATAATTAGAATAGGGTTTTGGGCTCATTTAAGTATAAGCATAGTCAGGAACCCTAAGGAATAATGTCGTTGATTATTTAGGCTTCTATCGTACCAGCATGAGCATTGCTGTCAGGAAGACTTGCAGCAACACTCGCTGTTGTTACGAAGCCGCGAACTTGCCAAGAATCCTAAACCCTAAGCCCTTAAACCCTAAAACCTAAACCCTGAACTCTTGAGGCACTAAGCCCTATACGTGCTGGCACTCAAACATAGGGGCCTCAACTATTGCCCATATTCGTCCCTGGGTTTCGAAACGTAATAACAGATGATAATACCAGTACTACTATGCCTCACAACCCCCTTCGAATCATTAAGGCCCCTATACGAAACTCCCGCATGAGGCCCCTGAACTACAACCCCTTGTGGCAACCCCTTACTTAAAGGAGGCCCCTGAAGACTTAAAGGAGGCCCCTGAAGCGAACCCTTCAAAGGAACCCCCCCCCCCCCCCCAGGGCTTAGGGTTTAGGGGCTTAGGGGTTTAGGGCTTGGGGTTTAGGGCTTAGGGGTTTAGGGGTTTAGGGGCCTAGGGGCCCCAATCTTGCGCCCAGCCGTCTCAGGAGTCCAACAAAAAGCTCGGAGCCCAGACTTCTCAGGAATTTGTTATTGCATATGGTGCTTTAACGGTGCTCATATGCTATGCTGTGTAATGAAAAAGTATTCTAGATTTTGTTATGTTTCGTCCATAATTGTAAAAATTAAGCATTTTTTCTACACTGTACTTCCAATTTGCTTCTCACTTTCTTATATTCTGTTACGTTTGTTTAATGCTATCTCCCCCTGACGGCTTCAGCTGTTCTTCGCAAGGACCCCACGGCCAGCATCTGCGCGCTGCAGGTCTTAAGAGATGCACCTGTGGTGTCCCACGTGCAATCGATCTGCATGCCTCCTCAGTTAGTCAGAGCGGTCATATCACTGCCGCCTACAAGGTACCAGCGGGGTGTCTGACGCGACTCCAAATTTTCGGCACCTGCATTCCAGGAAGTACCAGATCATACGATAGCACCGTACCTGCTGGCAACTCTCATAGCCCTAGACCTAAACCTTAAAACCCTCATAGTATCTTTGTATAGGCCGGTCCCGTCCCCCCTCCCCCTTACAGTACCAGTTTATACATCCTAAACCCCTAAACCCCTAACCTTTGTAGTTACCTGAGCGCCGGCAGCGTAAGGCTCAAGGCTCAATCGTGGGACGAGGAGATGGATCAGATCCGAAAGGCACTCGAAAGCTTCAGCTTGTTGCAACATCTAGGCCATCGTAATCTTGATTGTACATTTGCGTAGCCTTAATTCAGATGCTTCGTGTTTATCCGGATTACTGGGGTGTCCGACAAATCATCTCGGAGGAGTGTGAGTGAGATAGTGAGTGCACTGGGAGTCTCTGTGCAGTGCATGCACTACAGCAAGCTTTATTAAGGATGACGGTGGACGCGCTGCCGTCAGTTGCAATGATTGTCGGCTTCATTGGAAAAAGGATCTTTGCAGCAACGGCGCGGATCCAACCACCCTTTCTGCCAAGACAGCTGCGATGCCGAAGCCTAAAACTTGTTCATAAGGCCTATTAAACCCTAACCCTGAACCCCAAACCCAGCACTATGACGTAGACGATGGAGTTTCGCTCGCAAGCCCGCGAAATGCCCTATACCCTAAGCCCTAAACCCTGAACCCTAAGCCCCAAGCCCTAGACAGAACCCTAAATCCTAAACCGAAGCCGCAGCCCTGGCATGGGCAGGCGAAGCGTTACGAGACCGATGTGGATCTGGTCCGACCCCCGAGATCGTGGGAGCAGTGCTGGGTTATTGCAAGCGTTTAGGGTTTAGGGAGAATGGTTTGTATGCTTGAGTTTTTTGTGCCTATAGGGTTAGGTAGGGTTTTTTTATTCAAACGGGCTTATAGGGTTAGGTAGGGCTTTGTAAACTTCCAAGGGCTTTTAAGGTTAGGTAGGGATCTTGTCTTTTAATAAAGGCTTGTAGGGTTAGGTAGGGGTTTTGTATTTATAGGGGCTTCTAGGGTTTGGGGTTGAGGGTTAAGCTTCGCTGCGGCACAAGGGCTCTGGGTTGAGAAAGGTTTAGGGTCGGGGGTCTGGGCTTCTGTGACACGAGTGCGCCTTAGGTCATCACCAAGTACGACACAGAGGTCAAGGAGCTGGCGAAGAACTACAGTCGTGCTCTCAGAATCCGAGGCTTTATTTAGGGGCACAGGGCTGCTCTTTTCTTCAAACACGCCTTCTATAGGTTGGTGTTATGGGAAGTTTTAGACAGGGAATCCAACCAACCTGGTCATTGCGGACGATATGGGCTTCCCGCAGTGTGATACTTGATGGATGAAGAAAAGCCCGGCAGTGGGTTCACGGCATGTATTCAAAACTTGGTTTTCTCAGAAACGCCAGCAGCCGTAGGGAACGTCCGCTACTTACAGCCTCAACTTAGCATTCCGCGTGCTCAAGTCTGCGAGTTCCACCCTGGCGTGTATCTTGGACTTTGAGCCCTCACCTCGTCAGGTGAAAATGCAGAGCATCTGAAGAAGGACCGTTCCTGAGTGTTCCTTGGAGCCACGATTCTAGATTCTAGCTAGCCACAACACAATAAGAAGCTTTCGTGGCTGACAATTGGGTTGTAAGTCCCAGGCCGCAGCAACATAGGACAGCTTCTGTTGACAGAGGATGATTACGTCCACGACAGCGCTGCTACCTGTACGACTACGACAGCGACAGCGACTACAACCTCGGCGACGACGACGAACGACGATGCTCCTCCTGCTACCCGTTGCTCCTCCTACCCCTATCTCTACTCCTACTCCTACTCCTACTC
>CAJNJA010054775.1:4873-24528 GCA_905231915.1 Symbiodinium necroappetens | reverse complement strand
TTGGGGTACTTAGGGTTTAGGGTTTAGCGTTAAGGCTTTAGAGCTTTAGGGCTTCTTAAGGCTTAAAGGCTTTAGAGATTTAGGACTTCTTGAGGCTTTAAGGTTTTAGAGCTTTTGGGGCTTCTTAAGGCTTTAAGGTTTTAGAGCTTTAGTTCTTAAGGTTTCAGAACTTTAGGGCTTCTTAAGGCTTTAAGGTGTTTCGGGTTTTAGGGTCTTAAGGGCAGGGTTTTAGGGCAAGGCTTTACAATGAGAGTCTTAGGGCTGTGGGCTCAGGGTTTTAGGGTTTCCGTTAAGTCGGTTTAGGGTTTTGGGTTTTAGGGTTTAGAGCTAAGCGTTGTGATTTCGTGTGCCTGCAAGAGCTTAAAGGTTAAGGATTCCGTTGAGCGGTTCGTTGTTACGGAGTCCTTCAAAGAGTCCATTAGGCCTGCAGGCTCCGTTAGGGCTTCTGAAGGGTTTATAGGGTCTTGGGGTAGAACGTTGGGGATTTGGGTTTTGAGCTTTTTGGGGTTGGTTTTAGCTTTGGGTTTGAGTTGTTTGGTCACTTGGAAGCGTCATCAATGCAATTCACGTAGTCGTAGTTACTGCATGGCCCCATGTCACACACTCAGGATATCAGCTTCACAGGGACTCTGTTGATCTCCAAACTGCCGAAAGATTGTCAGCACAGAACTGAGTATCGCACGATTGAAGTTTCTGCAGCCGTAGACGTAGACTGAGAACTCTATAAAACTTTATGTCGCAACGTTCAACAGCACGGGAGCCAACTTCTATCATAAGTGAAGAATGGCCACGGCGGGGCCGGGGAATTCCGAAGTGTAAAGGCTTTAGAAATCTGAAGATTCGTTCCTTATCTTCCGTGAGCCGAGAAACTCCTAAACCCTAGGTTTTAGTTCCGGGTTGAATGCAGGGGCCCTAAACCCTAAACCGGTTTAGGGTTTAGGGCTTAGGGCTTGGTGGTATAGTATAGTACAAGTACAGGTCTATGCAATGGGGTTGAGGGTCTATGTGGTGGCAAGGACTATGCAGCTTCCGGTCTGTACACCGATGCGCAGATCGATGCCCATGCTGCAGATTTGTTTCTTGGACTTGGACTCCCGAACACATGGCGTTTTTGCATGTCTGTGCTTATGGGTGAGCGTTTTGGGGAAGGGCTTACAGCCTCGGTTCCCGGTGTTCCTATTCAAGGCTTGTTCTATGTTTTAAGTGCCTATGACACGAAGCTCTTGGATGCGTCGTCCAGTCTGAGCACACTGGTTGGGGTCTGATCTATACTTGAAGGTTCATGGACAAGTAAACAGCTGATTCTGTAAGTGTTTCCATGGCTGTCGGAGGTGCGTGTGGCTTTCCGAAAATTTTGGGCGGAGCCTCCTGCCAGGGTCCTTGCTTGCTGAAACTTGCTTCGGTGTTTCTAGCTGTCCGTTTGCTGATGGCATCACCTGTATCATTTTCGAGTATAGTATGCCCCACATACCTGCGCTTATGACTGCATCGCGTACGTCGCCTATAGTAATCATTCACCCATTGCATACCGCCGTACATACATACAGGCTTACATGCATGCTTGCATGCATTGCATGCATACATACGTACATACATACATCCATGCATACATACCTACATATACGTACATACATACATACATGCACGCACGCACGCACGCACGCGCGTGCACACACACACATACACATACGTATACATACATATGCATACATATACATACATGTACATACATACACATACATATACATACATACACATACATGTACATATACATATATATATACACAAACATATACATATACATCTACATATACATATACATATGCATATACACGTACATTCATTCATTCATTCATTCATTCATTCATACATACATACATACATACATACTCTCTCTCCCTCTTTCTCCCTCTTTCTCTTACATACAGATATGCAGCCATGCCCTTCGTTTCCAAAGAATACTGTATCATACGCGTCCATACGAGTGTGGTTGCTGTTTTCTTTATGCAACACCGCCTGACAGCCCCCTTTGAATCCTCAAACCCAAACCCTACAGTCCTAAGAGAAGGACCACTCAACCCCAAACTTAACAATAAAGCCACCATCAATGCTTAAACATAGACCCCTTGACCCTAGCACCCCTAAACCCTAAACCCTAAAACCCAAAACCTACACCCCCTCAACCTCGAACCCCTAAGAAAGGAAGCTCCCAAGATTCCGCAGCCCTAGACCCTAAACGATCGTGGTTTAGGGTTCTGGGTTTAGGGTTCAGGGGTACTAGACCGATTAGTTTTGGGTTTAGGGTTTTAGATGGACTAGGATTTAGGGTTTTGAGTTTTGGGCCAATGCTCTTAGGGTTTGTGTTTAAGCTCTAGTTTTAAAACAATGTGCATGGGTATCTGCTGGTTTTCTGTATCGAATAGGGTATTTGTTGACACCTGTAGCCTATGATTTGTGAAATTGTAGGCTTGGTGCCACTCGACATATTTCCCGTGCAACCCTAAGCCCTTGCACTGAAAAAAAGAATCCATTTCGTTGCTGCCAATGAGGAAGAAGCATCTGTACGGCAATCCTCACTCCTTGAGCACCTCGGGCTCAGACACTGGCGGGTTTAGATCCAAGGGTCTTGGTTTCATGGCTTGTTTGTAGAGTGCCTCTGAAATTCTCTAGTGATTTAACCCTAAACCTTAAACCCTTAACCTTAACACCAGTTGTTTGCCGTTTTGGGAGGTTCATAGGGTTCCTTAGAGATTGGCTTCCCGGGCTCTCACGGGCCCAGGGGGCGATTGGCCTTGAGGGTCCCGAAATGCCAGGGTCTCCATATCCCAAAGCAATCCACAAAACTGGTGTAAAACCTGTGTAGACCATGTATTCAAAACGCTGCAAGACCCTATATAAACCATACCGAACCATATAGCACCCTTGAATCACATTCTGTAAAACTCGCAAAAAAATCCCTACGAGCCCTTGGGCGCCGGTATTAACAAAACAACAAGACACCTCACCCCCAAAAAAACCCCTAAACCACACCCTGAACCCTCAACCGTAAACCCTCAAACCTAACACCCTAAAACTAAACCCTAAACCCCAAAAACCCTAAACCCTAAAAACCCTAAACCCTAAAAACCCTAAAACCCTAAAAACCCTAAACCCCTAAACCCTAAAAGCCCTCAACCCCTAAACCGAGACGCCGCAGCCAGGCTCCTCAGCGAAGAGGAGCTCGGCCTCTGTGGATTCAGCCCGAGACCAGGCAGTGTGGCAACACTGAAACCCCGGACCCCTAAACCCGAAACCCCTGAAGGGGCTTATAATATAAGGTATATTCCTTGATTAAGGGGTAGTGGGCTCTCTGGGTAGCACCTAAACCCTAAACCTGAAACCCTAAACCGTGTCCGGGTATAGGGGCTGGGGGCTTTGGTTCGGGTTTAGGGTTTCGGGTTTAGGGTTTCGGGTTTTGGGTTTAGGGTTTAGGGGGCGGCCTTTCAGTGAAGCTACTCCTCGGGGTTAAGAGTTTAGAGTTTCAGGGTTCAGTTTTGTATACTGTAAGGTTTGTTTCGGTTTTGGTTAGCTGTTGTGCAAACGTCTTGGTTCCAGGATTTGGTTTCAGGGCTTGCTGTAGGATTCAGAGTGTCGAGTTTTAGGGTTTAGAGTTTTTGTTCTGAGTTTGGGTTTCTTCTGCAGAGGTTACGTGTTAGTATCCCTTAATTAGGGAATATACCAATTGAATTATAAGAGGAACCCTAGTAAGATTTAAGGTACATTCCTTAATTAAGGGATATTGGAGTCTCTGGGTAGGTGCCTGAGAAGGTCTGCTATGTTTTCGTTGTCTCCTACGTGCTGGGGTAAAGGTTCCAGGTTGAGTGTTTAGGATAGCCTCGGATGCTTACGGTGTTCTGAACTTTCTGCAGTTATTTTTGGGGCTTTTGTATGGTAGTGTCTGAAAATCGGCGATGTTCTTTGGAGGGCTCCTTAGCTTTTGTTCAGAAGTCCATTATCGAGGCTTCTATTCTAGGGTTCTTGACTTTCTGAACCTACAGTATACACGCCTCATGCCCAGGGATAGCTGTGAATATTAAGTTGGAAAGCTGCACATGTAGACATCCCTCACAGAAATAGTTCGACAGTAGAGACCTGTACACTGCATTTAACGGGATGTATGGCCTAAACTAAACCCTAAAACCCTAAACCGTTTAGGGATGATTAGGGCGTAGAAATCGTTCTCACGGCCCGAGACGACATCGCACGCGAGCATTAACTTAGAGTAAAGGCAAAGACCAGAAACCTCCAGCATTAATCTAGTCAACAATAGTACGGCTGATGATATAAATCCTGCATTACCCATAATAACGAAATACCATAATTCACATAGTCTATAGGGTCCTTGAGGTAGTGAGGCTTTTATACTATCAATAGTATTCCTAAGGCTTCGTTAATACAAAAATATTGAAACATACCCCCAAACCCCATTCAAAGGATTAAGGCCCCTATGCTAGACCTTTGCATCTAAGGGTCAAGGCCCCTATAGTAGCCCTTTTCATCTAAGGAATAAGGCCCCTATAGTAGACCTTTTCATCTAAGGATTAAGGCCCCTATAGTAGTTTGTTTGTCATCTAAGGATTAAGGCCCCTATAGTAGACCTTTTCATCTAAGGATTAAGGCCCCTCAGCAGACCTTTTCAACCTAGCCCTGAGGCTGAGCCCCACACACAGCCCACGCACCCGCAGCCCCGAACTTCTTGATTCTTTAGGGTTTAGGGTTTCGGGTTTAGGGTTTAGGGTTTTCTAGAGTGCTGCTGCTCAACATCGACGTAGCAAAAGCTGAAGATTGTTTATCCAAAACCAACGAGCCCTGTCTATCTACATCTACATCTGAATATCTGTATATCTAGTCTAATCTCGTCTCATTTCATCTAATCTAATCTAACATAATCAAATTTAACCTAACCTAATCTAACCTAACCAAACCTAATCTAATCTGCTCTAATCTAATCTAGGTATCTGTCTATCTACCTGCCTATCTATCTATCTATCTATCTGTCTACCTATCTATCTACCTATCTGTCTGTCTATCTACCTATCTATCTATCTACATATGTGTGTATGAAGACATACATACATACATACATACATACATACATACATGTATGTGTATATATATATATGTACACATATATATATATAGATGTGTATTTCTTTAGATTTCTTTGTTTATGTATTACAAGTGTGTATGTGTGTGTATAAACAAATAAGTACATACATAAAGACATAAATAGATACACAAATAAATCAGTGGATGTAAATAAATAATTAAGTATTTAAGATAAGTAAATGAATAAGTAGTGTGTGTGTATATATATATAAATCTGATACGCCCTTTCAACGAAACGCTGGTCTAACCCTATGTGACAGCTTTGTTACAACTCGTACTAGCATTACTGCATATCAAAGTTTACAGCAGCCAGACCCGTCTGTGTACATATTTCTCTCCATCTCGTATGTAGGATCCTATAGAGCCGTATTTAAAGCCCTGATAGGCACTCATGAAATGGGCCCGAGCCCGATAAAACGCGGCAAAGCGTTTGCAAAGCCTTTACTTGCATTTTCATTCTGAGTCTTTTCTTCCTTGCAGCACAGCCCCGAAACCTCATCAGAACCCTCAACTCCCAAAGACGCAAAGCCTAAGTTTAGGGTTTAAAGTTGGGCCTAAGCCCTAAACCCTAAACCGTAAAACTTAAACCCACATGAGGTGCTCAAGTTCCTGTCAGCCTCCCCTTCCGAGTACGAGGTTGCAACCTGGCATCGCAAGGTTTTGGGGTCATGTTGGGTCTTAGGGAATCCTACCCTACTCCAGTTTAGGGTGTAATACGGCTTAGGGTTTAGGCTACCTAGCTTATGGGTAGGATCTGTTACATATTATAGAGAAGTAGGTTTTACTAAAATGCGCGAAAGCAGCGGGGAGGGAGGGCGGTATGACTCTACAGTTAGAGGTTAGACGGCTTTGAGTTTGCGATATAGTCCCAGGCCAGGGTTCATTACGCATTATTGCCGGTAATGTAAAATCTGTATAATATGCTTGTGTGTACCGTATGTATTTCTGTCTGTCTGGCTGGCTGGCTGTGTGTATATCTGTACGACATAGCCTGAACTACTGTAGTCGCTTTCGGCGATTTTTGGATACAGGTTCCTGTCGTACTTCCGGCTTCGAGATTCTTATAACCCTAAGCATGATACCTAGACCAACCAATGTACCTGCAAAAGACTGGTATGAACCTCCGCATGGGTACATGTCCTTTCACTCCATGTATATACACTATACCCGGCCTTGTCTGGTTTCACGCTTGTGGTTGAGGTCTTCACGCGCTCCTGCACAGACTCTCTCCGCTTGGTGGCGGATATGCGGCGGGTTTGCACTTGCAAATTTCTCAACGAAGCTCTGAATCCTCAAACTACCTGTAGGCTCCATAGTTCCATTTTAGTGGTTTATGCTTAGGATCCTGTAAGGTACCCCCCAAAAATCAACGACAATGGAGACGATAGGTAATTTCTGTACCTTGGAGCCGTAAAGCTTTCAAACAGTCGCCAAAGAATAAACCGTAAACTTTACACACCCCAGCGCCCAATCCCCGAACCATAAACCGTAGATGGCCGGATGCATCCCCACTACAGCAACCTGCATCGTTGGACCCTGCTTTAGGACCGGTCCATGGCTTTGGGGGTTCCTTATCAGAACTATAGTATAACATATCCCAAAACCTTATTCTAAGTATTAAGGCGTTACAGTAAACCCTAGACCCTAAACCTTCAAGACCCTAAACCCTACCCGGCGATGAAGAAGGTCAAGATGGGTTTGTCGAAGGTGATGGCTTTGCTAGTGGTTGCAGTATTCTTTGTAAAGGCTCGTCGCGGGCTTTCATTACCGTTTTGGGGACTATCTTTCCATCTATCGAGAAAATGTAAACAAGTATATGTATGTGTATATATATATGGGGGGGAGGATAGCAATGATGACGGTGCTCGCCGATATTGCGATCGACGATGTGGTTGCTGTTTAAAGCCGTGATGACGATGACTATGATGTTCAGAAAGATAGCCATGGTTCACCCGTACCGCCGCAATCGCAATGCTCCGAACCAGGGCATGGTGATTTTCAGAATCATCTCCATATTCGTCGTCATCATGACTCTTGCCTCTTATCCTAAGCCCAAATCTCTACAATGGCCCTACACCCCCCCCTAAACGCATAAGACTTGGATCTCGATCACCGTCTCCACCGTGACCAAAGCATCTTTAACATGGAGGCTTTAGAAGTAACTAATAATTCTCTCCCTGCTGGGGCCCCACCCTCACAGGGTCCTAGGTATTGAAATGCGGGATACTTTGCCAAATCACAACAAGGGTTCCTAGTATAGAAACCCTTCCTTTCTACGATACAGGCACTTGGGAACCCTTAAAGGAGCCCTAAACCCAATAGCCTTAGCGGAACCCTTAAAGAAACCCTACATTCTACTATACCGGCACTTTGGACCCTTTTGGATTATTAAAATTGGAGGATGAAGTACTCCCAGAGCCCAGTTCTAATTAATACGGCCCTCCCATGTAAGACCCCCACGATATGCCTCAAAGTCGCCGAAATCTTAGCACCGTGTAGGAGAACTTGAGAAACGAACGGTACTCTAATTCTAGGGGCACCTATTTCATGTTTCTCTCAGGTTCCCTTGGCGCGAGGGATCTCAGTATCGCTACCTTCTGCAGCCACGTGGCTGAAGAGCGTTTAGGGCTTAGGATCCGGTTGGGCGTTGATTTCATGTTTTTTGTGCTGGTTGGCTTCAAGGTTGAGGTTTGGTTTTAGGGTCTGGGTTTTGGTGGTTCATGGTTTCGGGTTTGGGCCCCCCTAAACCCTAAACTCTAAACCCTAGTTCGGGCTCTGTGGTTTGGGTTTAGAGTGTAGGGATTGGGGTTTCGGGTTTAATTTGAGGGAGCCTCAACGTTCTTGCCGTTCAATGTATGGGCCTGGATTAGGGTTAAGGGGTGTAGGGTTTATAGGGTTTAGGGGTTAGTTAGTCACTCACTGGCAGTATGAACTACCCCATGCCGTAAGCCCCAAACCCTTGAAGCCTCAAAGCCGGTTGTTGTCACCGAAATGTGAGTCGTCCTTGTTGTTGATGTGGCTACAGAGAAACTGGCCGTTTTCGGGCTCATAACCAATGCAAGAGGGTCCGTACATACTACAATCAGGGAATCAGGTCACCAACACCATAATAAGGACAGCCTTTTTTTTTGGGGGGGGGGGGCCTAATTCCATAATTAATTGTAGTATACATTGACTTTTGGGCCTCGTTCCATAGTTGCAGTGCGTGTGTATATATATATATAATATGGACATATATGGACCCTCTGGGTAAATGTAGGGTCTAGAGAGAGTTTAGAACCGTGAAGCCTTAAGCCTCGATGTGAACCCTCAGGCTCCCCATGGTGGGCCTATAGGGTCTAGGGGTTTAGGGGTTTTCGGTTTAGGGGTTTAGGGTCTAGGGTCTAGGGGTTTAGGGTTTAGGGGTTTAGGGTTTTGGGTTTGGGGTTTAGAGTTTAGGGTTTAGGGCTTAGGCCTATATGTGCACATACGCACATACCAAATCGGTACATGGAGACTTCGGGCATTTTTGGAAGCCAGTACCCCGAGCCCGCACCTCTCCCTGGCGCAGCCAATGTAGCTTTCAGAAGGGACCGGACCTCGAAAGAACATGTAAAACTCAATAGGGTTTAGTGTTTAGGCTTTAGGGTTTGTAAAACCCAGTAGGGCTTAGAGTTTCGGGCTTAGCCATGTGTTCGTAATTCGTACAGCCAGCAAAACCTGCCAAGTGTCTGCTCCGTTTGGAAGGCTGCATGCGTTTTGCCGTACCGCGACCGGTTGCTTTTTTTTTTACGCGATGAACTTACAAGGGTCGAAGCACCTCATAATCATATTAACTCTCCAAATCACTCATCTACAAGAGCTCTTATCCGTACCTGGGTAGGACCCTCAAGGTCAGATTTCGTTTGGGGGGCCCTCAATCCTTAATCCGAAACCCTGCGCCCGACATCCTAGTTAAACTCTAAACTTTTAAATTCGAGGAATCACAACTCTGTTCTCGGCATCCGCGATGTTGCCCGAGACTTCAATGCATCCGTCAGCGTGGCGTGGCACGAGGCCACAATGAAGGGGGAAATCGCGTTTAGATCCGATCAAAAGACTTATAGGGTTTAGGGTTTAGGGTTTAGGATTATTGATTAGGTGGAATGGGTAAGGATTATTACGGGTTCAAGGGTGTAAGCCCATGGTCTTAGGGGCTTTAGCGATCAGGCTTGTAGGGTGCGATGACCAGTAAGACCACTGACTATTCTAAGGCGTACAGGCTTGATACGTTGTGCGATCCTTATGTTCTTTATCTGGTCCAGTAAAGGCCGCCTTATTAAAGGCTGTTTCTCAACTCGTTCCTAGCAATTTTTGTTGCCATGTAAACAAGCGATGCTAGAATCGGTATATTGGATAGAAGCTTATATTGAGAATATCAATGGACGCTCAATTCGGCATAATTTCAGGAAAATACACACTAGACGAAGTACATGAAGCGCGTTACCATATGAGGACTTCCTTCATGAAGGGATATTGAGCTCTGAGCTCTCTAGTAAGTTGACCTTTGCTTATCTGCAGAAGCTCCGAACTGGCTCGGTCAAAGCTTTGTTATGCCGGCTGGTGCTGGAGTTGTGGCTGAGGTGCCATGTCGCTTACTTTGAAAGTAGGATTGCTCAGTGGCAAGACAGTTACTATGTTAGCAAATGCGGATGAAACTGTCGAAGTGTTGAAGCTTAGGGCACAGGTTTTACTTGGAGTCGGGAAGGGGCGGCTGCTGGACTCGTCTGGGAGGTATCTGGATGCATGTGCATCGATGAAATCTGCAAAGGTCGAGACTGGTGACTCGCTTACCCTGCACATATGCAGAGTTCAAGTTCAATCCAACCCCAATGCGTTTGCTGCCCTTCTCGGCGATGGGTCCGTCGTTACCTGGGGTCATGCAAGACGTGGTGGCGACAGCAAGGCTGTGCAGCATCAGCTGAAGAATGCGCACTGGATCCAAGCCACGCAATACGCGTTTGCTGTCATCCTTGGTGATGGATCGGTCGTGACCTGGGGTCATGCTGATTATGGCGGTGATAGTAGCGCTGTGCAGGATCAGCTGAAGAATGTGCGGCAGATCCAAGCCTCTTGCCACGCTTTTGCTGCCATTCTTGGTGACGGATCTGTCGTGACCTGGGGTCATGCGGAGTTTGGTGGTGACAGTAGTGCTGTGCAGGATCAGCTGAAGAATGCACAGCAGATCCAAGCCACTGGCAGTGCCTTTGCTGCCATTCGAGGCGACGGCTCTGTCGTTACCTGGGGTAGAGCTTCGCAAGGGGGTGACAGTAGAGATGTCCAGGACCAGCTGAAAAATGTGCAGCAGATCCAAGCGACTGACGATGCTTTTGCTGCCCTTCTTGCTGACGGATCCGTGGTGACCTGGGGTAACTCAACTTACGGTGGTGACAGTGCAGCTGTTCAGGGACAGCTGAAGGATGTGCAGCAGATCCAAGCCAAATACGCTTTTTCCGCAATTCGTATCGACGGATCGGTAGTAACCTGGGGTCATTCTGGCACTGGTGGTGACAGCACTGCAGTGCAGGATCAGCTGAAGAATGTGCAGCAGATCTCCGCCGCTAGTTTCTCTTTCGCTGCCGTTCTTGGCGATGGCTCTGTCGTGACTTGGGGTATGGACGTGTGCGGGGGTGACAGTAGTGCCGTACAGGATCAGCTGAAGAATGTGCAGAAGATCCGAGCCTCCTACTACGCTTTTGCTGCCCTCCTTGCTGACGGATCCGTAGTGACCTGGGGTGCATATGACAGTGGCGGTGACAGTAGGGATGTCCAGGATCAGCTGAAGAATGTGCAGCACATCCAAGCAACTGAATACGCGTTTGCTGCCCTTCTTGGTAACGGAGCTGTTGTGACCTGGGGCGGTGCTGAGCATGGTGGTGATAGTAGGGCGGTGCAAGATCAGCTGAAGAGCGTGCAACAGATCCAAGCCACCAACGGCGCTTTTGCTGCCATTGCTCTTGATGGCTCCGTCGTGACTTGGGGTGATACTCTCTGTGGTGGTGACAGTTGTGCTGTGTTGGAGCATCTGTCATAAGCTTAGCTGCCTTTGAGCTCTCAGTGGCTTTTGCTGTTCGAGCTTGAGATGGTGATGGCAGCATCGGCAGCACCACGGGAGTTTGTGCCAGCATTGACTCTTGACCCTAAAACCCAACAGCCATCCCCAGAGCCCTCTACGGTAGACGACGAAACCCCAAGGCATTACGTACAAAGCGCCGAACTGTCAAGCTATCACTCCCTATAAACTCCAACGTCAAAGTCCGTCAAGCCCGCAAAGTGCGATGTTGCGGCCTGCTCCGCCTTTCAGTGCGAAGAAGGCGGATCTAGAATTCTAGAAATCCTGAAGTCTCAAACGATACTATTTCCTAGGGCCAGGGCCCCTTGTTGCAGTTAGACTAGGATATGCCCGAAGACTCTAAGTTCTAACCTTGAAGGCCCCCCTAAACCCTAAACCCTAAACCCTAAATTCTAACCTTGAAGGCCCCCCTAAACCCTAAACCCTAAACCCTAAACCCTAACCTTGAAGGCCCCTTATTGCGGTCGGCTCAACCTATGCACATGGCAAGCCTGGAGTCTCCCTACACCCCTAAACCCTCAACCCTAAATCTTATAAGTACTTTAGGGTTTAGGGTTTAACTGTGGTCTTTAGGGTTTTAGGGTTTAGGGTTTAGGGTTTAGGGTTTAACTGTGGTTATAACCTAATACTACGTGGAGTTCCTTAATCATAACCCTATAATATAGTCATGGACATTGAAAGTATATAAAGCTCACAGGGTCGGGTGCTCTACGGCCTTTGCCTCTCCTTTGTTACCGGTTTGGGATCAGGTCTCGGGAGAGTTAGGCTTTGGGGGGTCGTGGCTTTGGGATTTAGGGCTTGGGTGGTCCTTACCAAAGCCTAAACCCTAAATATTATAGGGTTTAGGGTTTAGGATAATAAACCCTAAATCCTACACCCTAAACCCCTTCTTTTAGGGTTTAGGGCTTGAGGGTCACGCATGGTAACAATCCTCGAAGTTGCAGCCATATGAGCCATGCATTGCTGCGGAACTCCACCTAAACCCCCCAAAGGTAGGTAAACTAATTGCCCAAGACCCATAAACAGGCTATTATTTCACTACATACTGTTGGGGTCCAGGTAACCCTACAGGGAGAGTTCAGGGCTTTAGGGTTTATCCGGAAGTAGCATGGAATCCCCACATGGGTAGTTCTCTAAATTGGGGGGTCCCTTTTAGGGTCCTTTTTGTAAGGGTGCCCCGAAACCTTAAATTCTAAGCTTGAAGCTGGAAGCATGTCGGACTATATACTGGTCACACCCACAAACCCTAAACCCTAAACCCTAAAACCCTAAACCCTAAACCAACCTAAATCCGGAGCACTGAATGCCTTTTTCGAAGCTTGCATGCCAGGGCTCCTGCCTTGGTTTTTAGGGTCTAGGGTTTTTAGGGTTGGTCTTACCTTCCTTCATTTCCGACAGTCCATTGTCCAGCTGTACCTAGCAAGGCCAAAGCCAATTCCTAAGAGCTTGATTTGGGCATTCCTGAAACCTGATATGTTTGTATAGGCCCTCCCAGGAAAACCGGACATGAGTCATTCAGGTGTGTTCACATGCGTACGTGCATGTGCCTGTGTGTATACATGCAGGTATATATGTCATTGTGTACAAAGATGCATCTGCGCGTACATGTCGTATCTGCACGAACTGCATACGTGTTGGCAAACAGGTGTGCGCTGCCGTACTGGCATCACGCTGTGATTGCCACATGCATGCCTTTGTCTCACTCTCTCGTTCTCATCCCTCTGTGATAGTTCTTGCATATTACATAACCTAAGTTATAACCCTAAGGGTCCATGTACTCGTATGTATATACATTGGCCTTAAAGTAGTCTCTATATAGGTACATTGGGGCCAAAGTATATACTATATGAGTACATGGACCCTTACATTAAGTGCATATACACATACATACAGCCAGACAGACTCCCAGGCAGCCAGGCTCCCAGCAAGGCAGGCAGCCAGGTAGGCACGCATGCCTGCCGGACTACATCAGTACATACATATGTGCACAGATAGCTTTGTTGAAATATTGTGCTTAGTGTTGGTAGAATTGTCTTGTCGTTTTCGTTGTTATTGTTGTTCTAAGCCTTAGACCCTAAACCGTAGTGCTGCGAGGATGTCGACGAATGGTTGGATGAGTCCCGGGCTCGGTAGAACTGTATACTTTGGCTTGCTATCCCAATCCCGACAGACCAGCATCAGCCAACGAAGCTTCCCCTAAGGGGTTTATGTACCCAAATATGGTATATACTTAGGACATGAGGTAGTCCCTAGAAAGGTACTTTGGGGCCAAAGTATAGAATTACGTACATGGACCCGTAATTCTTACGCCCAAACACTTGTAGAACCTTCAAAGGAACCCTTGTAGGAGCCCTTTTTAAAGGGTAGATCATGGACCCTTTCGGGTACATGGACCCAAAGGGTTCGATCCTTCGTCTCATTTCATCTCTACTAATAAATAAATAAGTAGATTCTTCCTTCGGGTTGGGCTGAGGGATGTTAAGGGTTGAGGGTGTAGGGTTTAGGGTTTTCGGGCCTGTTGCTTCGTAAGCTCAGCCCTTGGATTCGAAGCTCTGCCCTCTTGCTGGGATGTGGTAGCTAGGGTTTAGGGTTTAGGGTGTAGGGAGTACTTTAACTGAGGTTATAATCCATAGTCATCCTCGTTAGCTTGTGCATAGCCCTAATTACCAAATCCTATGACCCTTTAAGCAACAACCCTGCCTTTGGTTCAGGACTCCCTGAATGCTGGGTGCTAAGCCCAGACCTAGAATCTGTCTTTCGCCCTAGACCAAAGAACTTTTAACCCTAAACCCAAAAAGTCAGAAAACCGCCCTAAAGCCGAACCCCGAAACCCGGGCCAAAGTACAAGCTCGATGTGTTCGTGGACTCTCAAAGCATTCCAACTGAAGGCCTCGCGGGCTCCGGGGCGGTTCTCCTAGTTACGGTCCCTTTTTCCAAGTATCTGGATCCTACTAAGCCTTTACTTACTCTCTTCACTAGGCCCATAGGCCCCTAAGTAGTTCCTTTTTTGGGACTAATTACCTTATAGGATCCTAAATGAACCACAAAAAGGAACTACCATGGAGCCTACAGGTACTTCAGCTCTTCACTAGGACGCCTTGTTTTCCTTAACTCCCGTATCGTGCGCCGAAAACCACCAAGCACAAAGTTCTCCAAAGCTGGACCTGCATAAGCTCTAATTATGTAGACACCCTAGGAGGTTTTTGTTCCGTGTCATTTTTTGTATAAGTCGCTTCATCACCTGGTTCGGAAGTGGCCTGGTTACCTGACCCTCAGCCCAGAACCCAAAACCCAAACTCCTAAACCCGAAACCCTAAACCCTAAACCCTAAACCAAACCCTGAACCCAGAACCCCAAACCCAGACTCCTAAACCATGAACCCGAAACCCAGGTTGGCAAGCCAGCCTGAGGCAGGGCAAGACGGGCCGCTTTCTTTGCCCTCTGTCTAATAAACTCATCTTGGAGTTTAGAGCTTTGTTTCATTTCGTTGTTTTTTATTGTGGAGCAAAGTTCTGCTCTAGCAACTTGGTCGTGTCAGCCGTGCCTAAACCACCTTCCTTCCAAACTTGGTATTTTGGGATGTGCTAGCTGCTAGTTAACGCCTGCGGTTATAGTTGCAGTTTTGCCGTGCCTGAACCCTGCCGGTAGCCCCAAACCCTCCAGAATTGTGGGTTATGACCCACAAAGCTTGTGTCATTCGGGTGTCACCTACGTCCTGGTTTGTGCGTCCCGGTGCAGGGTGTAGGGTTCGGGGCTTAGGATGGGCTGAGGGCTTGTTTTTTTGTTGGGGATTTTTCTTCAGGATTGAGAACCGTATTCCTCTGGGATTGCAAACCCTAAGTTGATCCCAAGCTGTAAACCCAAGCCGTAAAAAAAGGTGCTAGGACAATCAAAGAGCCGCATAAACATCAGTTATATTTATTGCCTTCAGAAAAAACCTGCTTAGGTTGGGTTTACTTGTCTCCTGTATATCCTGTATACCCTGAACAGTAAGCTCTAGGGACCAGACGGTTGCTCTGACCCTAAATACCTTAAGCAATTATGACCTAGATGAGGTATGCTCCTCATTTACTGTGAGGGGTGTTGGGCTCTCTGGGTAAGCCTAAGGCCCTGGTAACCTTTCCGTTTTTAGCTCAAGGGCCACATTGCTATTCCTATATGTTTTTCCTGGCTACATCGCCCTATAAACCCAAACTGCGTCAAACAAAAAAAACTGACCTGCAACCCCCAAACGATACTCAACCCTAGGCCGTCACAGCCTCAGTGTGTCAAGCTCCTACACCCTCACGAGACCCCAAAACCCCTAATTCTCAAACCCCCACAAACCCTAGACCATCCTAAACCCCTGTAAGCCCCTAAACCCTCAACCCGCTCCAACGCCGTGCGCGCCAAACTCTCACACTGCCCTTAACGGAAACTCTACCTCCCCGTATTGAAAGCGGATTCCCGCCATTTTGGGCCCGTAGCCTTTGCTCAGACGATCACCGGAACTAGTTAGTTTCTAGTGTTCGGGAACTGTAGGCATAATCAGTTATAATCCCAGTTGAGGTACTTGTAACTGTACCCACCAAGTTCCATGAACTTGCAAGTGCGCTTAAGGAACCCTAAAAACCCCAAGACAAAAACCCCAACCCACCCTCAACCCTAAATCGTAGCTCTTAGGTTCGCGTACCCGGCGGAAGAGAACTTCGCTGGGCAGATCTTCCCCCTCCGCTGGGCTGCGAAGATCGGCTCCAGAGCGGGCAATCTCAGGAACAGATTCTCAGCTGAGGGTTTAGGGTTTAGTGTTTTTGTAGGGTTTTTCTGGGGTTTGGGATGTAGGCTCATTCGGATTTAGGTTCATTAGGATTTAGGCTCCGTAGGATGTAGGCTCATTAGAGGTTCAGGATTCGGGGCATGGGGTTTAGGGGCTTCGGCCTTGTGGGGCCTTCTTAAGCAAGTTAGATAGCCAAGAGGAGAAGTTTGAACTTTAAACTTTTTGGGCCTCAGATATTAGGTCTATTCTAAAAAAGTTTGTTGGGCCTGGTTGTTGAAGAAGAGAGTTAAAGCTCCCTTATAGATTCCTTAAAGATCCCTTAAAGCTTCCTTAAAGGCAGTAACCGTGGGCGGCGACTCAGGGGTCCTTTTACACAGGGCCCTAAGTACCTGCCTAGAAGAATGTAGGTGTCTATGTTAGGAATTACTACCATGATTTGGGTTCGTATCCCCCACCCTAAACCCTAAACACTAAACCCCTAAATACTAAACCCCTAAACCCTAAACCCGGCCCAGAACAGGACTTAGGACCCTTTTGGGGTCTTCGACGTTGCCATACAGGGTGCCAAGAGTGTTTAGGAATCGAGATTCTCCAGAGCGGCTAGGGAGTTTAGGGCTTCGGGGATTCTAGTTGTTACCTTCGTGCTTGGTTTCCCTGTTTGGTCTAGGACATTTCCCTGTTTGGTCTAGGACATTTTCAGGTGGGTAGGTGCCGTTATAGGAGCCGGAGCCTTATAGAAGGTCTATATACCTTGTAGAAGCCTTGTATATACCCTAAACTCCCCACCTGTAGTTTCCTTTAATTTGAAGCCATTACGGAGTTTGAGCTCTAGAACTGAACCCTAAATCCTAGACTCAGACTTTCAATAGTTGGGACCATGGTCCTCTTGGCCTCTTGGCTACATCAAAGCCAAGTGTAAGTTTCCCTAAGGGTCCAAGTAGTCTTATTTATGGTTGGGGTGTCCAACAAGGACGCAACGTCCCATAGGACAGAGTACCATGGACCCTTATAGGGATGTGGAGGATCCAGCACTGCGGCTCCAGGAGAGTCGGTTTGAGGGGGTATCAGTTCGCTTGCAGGGGAATTGGTAATTAAGTTAGGATAGGTTTTTGGGAAGGGCCTTAGACCTAGCAAACGGCATATTCTGCCGCACTCAGAGACACAGCCTGTGATGAGGGGTGCGGGCGCAAGGGCCTAGTTCAACATCTGTACCCCTTGTTGCCAGATCTCGAATCCTGAAGTGTTCCCTCTCCATAGGGTTTAGGGTTTGGGGTTTCGGGTTGGGTTTAGGGTTTAGGGCTGCATGTTATCCGAGTTCACATGCGGAAGGACATTTCAATACACCGAGGTATATGGCTAGACCACTATCATGATCTGTTACCAACTAAGCACGACTAACCCAAGCCATGCAAATTGCAGGACGTGGCGCGTTCTTCTTGACGCAGCCAAGTTCACCGCCAGCCATCCCTTGAACTTGACAGAGGCCACGCTTTCTGAAGCAGTGTTGGCGGGTTTGAGTTGAACCACAAGCCCTATATCCCATAATTAGGGAATATACCTTAAACTATAATCGGAACCCTAATAAGATTTAAGGATTATTCCTTATTAAGGGATATTGGAGTCTCTGGGTATAGGGCCGGGTTTACCTGTAACCCCAAACCCTACAAAATAGTAGGTTATGACCCCTTAATCATAGGGTCTAACCCTTAAAACGGTAGGTTTTGGGATTCACAGGTATACCTCAGCAAAACCCCATAGATACCACAGCCACAGCTCTCTCAGTGCGGGTCTTAGGGGCCAAAGTCTAAAGTCCAGGCATAATTGCAGTCCTTCGGTCAGGTCAGGCTTAAGTGCGTTACACAGCATTCCACGAAAGCTGATCATCATCATCATCATCACCGTCATCATCATCCACAGTGTAATCCAAGGGATTTCGCCGACTTCAGGTATATTGGAAGCGATGCAGTGGGTTTCAATGTCTGCAAACAAAGCTTGCCTAAGTCCTACCTGCAGCCCCACGACGTTGTTTCGAAGGATATTAAATAATGAAAACGTTTTACCGAACCCTGATCATCTAGTTTTCCCGGCCCCAGGCGAACCTCACACGGCCCAAAAACCCCCTAAAGCCTAAAAAACCTTGGACAACTTAAACCCTAACCCCTAAACCCTAAACCCTAAACCGAAACCCGTCTAAGCCCAGGCTAGCAGCCCGATTCTTCAAAATCGGTTCCTTACACTGCGCACGAAGCTTCAAAACGTCAAGGGGACAAGAGGCTTGTAGCATAGAAGCCGGAATAGTTTTGAATATCAGCCCTAAAGGTTCCTTCCTACCGTTTAGGGTTTAGGGTTTGCTTATTAATACTACTATAGTATATCCCGAAGCCATATTAGTGTTATTCTTTTGGGATCCTTATAATAAAACTGTATATTGTTGCAGAACGCCAAACCTAGTATTTTATCGCAGTGATTACAGCCCATTGTATTAGCAGGATCTTGCTGACCTCGTCTGGGGTTTAGGGTTTAGGGGTGAGGCACTACTTCGGTTGATGATATAGCTCCTGCATTACCCATAATGAGGAATACCATAGTTCCCATAGTTTAGGGTCCTTGTGAGATAATACTGCAGGATTTATGTCATCCACAGTCGCAGATGTTATGTTGGGATCCCTGGTTTTCTGAAACCTCTTTTCTCATGTCAAAATTCTCTTCTTCAACACTATGTAAGGGTGTGGAGCTTTTTCGCGGTTGTGGCCCAGATTGGGCTCTGTGAGCTCCGCTTGAGAATTCGCCTGTTGCGGGTTTAGGGTTGAGGGCTTGCCTGCACCCCAAACCCTGCAAGGTGGTACGCAACGACCCCTTAATTTGGGGTTATGCCTCCGGAGCAGTAGGTTTTCCGACCCCCAGGTACGGGTTTAGGGTGTTTAGGGTGTTTAGAGTTGGGTGGCGTCGATGCAGGAAACCGGAGCCAGGAATTGGGTTAATCAGTTTATAGGGCAGAAAATTGTGAGAATGCCGTATTAATATTGCAAGTTTGTAACACTATTTATTATGATGTATTATAAGAACTATGTTGCGGTGATACTACTGCAATCTTGTATTATACTGCAATATCACTATAGAATATTAAATCTACCTTAATGCTACAGGATTATAGGGTTTAGGTGCACCGATGCAACGAACCCAAAGCCGGACCCACGAAGACAAGGAGGGGCCCCAAACCTTACAACTGTACATTGGGTTTAGGGTTTACCTGGACCCCAAGAGTATGTAAACCCCAAACTTAACCCTAAACCCAAAACCTAAACCCCAAACCCTTTGTAGGCATTGGGCGATTATTCAACCTGCTTTGGTTGGTTTGGGTATGGTTGAACGCTAAACCCTGCAACCCCCCCCCCCCCNNCTTTGGGTTTAGGGTTCAGGGTTTTCTTATATAGTTTCTTAGCAGGGTAGGTTTTTTTCCGGGATTAAGTTATGTTTCGACTGGACACCACGGAAGCCACATAGTTGTATCCGTGTATCTAGATGACATGCAGTTGTTGTCGCTTGCGCTTGTCTCCCATGGTCTATCATTCATGCTGACTTACTACCAGAGCCATTATTCTTACTCGTCTTGATCCCTGTCGGGTGATAATATCCCAAGATTCATGAGAGGCCCAAGCC
>CAJNJA010054753.1:0-20503 GCA_905231915.1 Symbiodinium necroappetens | reverse complement strand
ACCCTGAACTCTGAACCCTACACCCTAAACCGGGTTAACGGGAAACGGAGCTTTCTTCGTGGCTCAGAAGGTAGGTTGCCAGCTCATAATCGCGGGGCCTCAGCCCTTTTAAATTCGGTTCTGGGATTCTTTTCGTGCAGCATCGCTACGTAGAACGATATGGCAAGCAGGAGGGGGCATTATTCCTAAGTAAGTAGCTGGTTCGTTGACGTCAACCTCTCCTTAAGTCCTCTCGGAGATTCCCCCTACTTACGAAGAAGCAAAAGCCCGAGAACCTGCACCCGAAAAACATATCCCTAAACCCTTAACCCAAAAGGCCCTAAAACTTAAGACCTAACGCCAAAAAAAGAAGAACCCGAAAGCTAAAACTTAAGACCTAAACCCTAAAAGAAGAGTCGATGCTACGCAGTGGCCAGCTTCCCCGGCGCAAGAAGGGGACTAAAGTTTGTGCACGAGGTCGGGTCCTGTGGCTTAGGATTTAAGGTTTGGTTAAAGGGAACTACGGGTGGGGAGTTTAGGGTATATAGGGAATCTATAAGGCTTCTATAAGGTATATAGAAATATAGACCTTCTATAAGGCTCCTATAACGGTAACTACCCACCTGAAAATGTTGCAGATTTAGGGTTTAGAGCAAAGGATTGCCTACCCAGCTACTATGCCTAAATGCAGCAGCATGGAGGTCGAGTATTTTCACACCAGAACACGAACAATGCACTCTCACCGCAGTTGCTGTGTGGAGCCCTATACGTAATCATACACTCGCCTCAAGCACTAAACCCTAAAACCCTGAACCCTCATCCCTCAGTCGAAAACACCCTTTAAGTTACTACGTCCCCTGATACTTGCAGTAGGCCCTGGGACCCGGTGAGGAACCTATACATGTTGAACCTATAAGCCCCGAAACCCTAAACTCCCAAACCCCTAAACCCTAAACCCCCAAGCCTTTTAAACCCTTAACTAAACCCTCTAACCCCTAAACCCCCAAACCCTGTTTTACTAAGCCCCTAAACCCTTTTACTAAGCCCTAACCCTTAAATCCGTAACCCCAACAGGGAGACCTCCAGTGAGGCGACTTTGAAGAGGAGCTCTCGCAAAGCCGCGCGCTCTGTCTGGTTCCTGCATTGAGGCTTTTACCTAAAACCTACCAGAACCTACTTGTTCTTACTCTTTTGTGGGGTCCCCATAATATCCCTGTTAGGGTTTAGAAAAAGAACCTACAAAAGAGGAGAGTTTGGTAGGTTAAGGTAGGGTTACTTAGGTCTAGGAGGATCGAGGGACGTGGTAAGGCAGATTAGGAGTACCAGCCCCAAAACCGACACCGAAACAGTACCCTGAGTTAGCGTAACCTGTCTGGTTCCTGCTTCAACTCATGGCGGGGTTTGGGGCGTAAGGCGTTTGATAGTCTTAGTGTGCCATGAATTGCGAGTTGTGGGTTGGTGTATGAATTTCTTACGGTGCAGGCATTGGCGGGTATAGGGATTGACGGTTTAGAGTCTTGGGGGTTTTCGGGTTGGGGGTCGTGATGCCTGTGCGGAACCTTCCTTCTGTGCTCGGACCCCCCCAGACGGTCTGTGCTAGGGTTTAGGGCGTATTTTGGTTTATCCCGAAACCCTCAATAGCTTAGGATTCAGGGCATGTCTGTAGGATTGAAGACCCCAGAACCCTGAATTGAAGAATATGCCTGAAAGTCTACAGAGCTTGTGTTGAGAACCCTATCGCATCTTTGAGCGCCCTGTTCCACGCCTGCCTACGTAAACGGTCTGACTAATTCCCACCACTTGAGTAGTATGATAGACCGCAAACCCGATTCGTGTTTGAAGGCCCCTATATATGGTCTCAAACAGCCCTAACCTCCCTGAACCTGTTGAAACCTTCTAGAGCCCTATGAATATTCAAACCTGCGACACCCCTTAGTCTATATTAGAGGCGACTCGGCCGTTACAAACCTCGGTCCCGGAGAGGCTCTAGGGATTAGGGTTTAGGCTTTGGGGTGTAGGGGTTAATTGGGGTTAACCCTCAACCCTAAACTCTAAACCGAGGGTTAGGGGTCTTGGCTTTAGGATTTAAGGGCACATCTGAAGTTCAATCCCTTCAAGATAGGGACCTCAGAAGCGCTTTTTGTTTTTTTTTGGGGGGGGGCATTATGGCATATGATAATGCGAACTCTAGGGAATAGCTGTTTCCAAGCACTTCGGCTTCTTTCTGCACTTCGGAGTTCCGACTTTATGGAAATGTGGTGAACCTTTCAGTTTATTCAATACCTCTGATAGAAAACAGAGGCCGAAACCCTCAACACCTGAAGTTAAGGGCTTAAGGTTTAGGGTTGAGGGCTTAGGGTTTATAGGGCTTAGGGCTTAGGGTTTAGCTTAACCCTAAGCCGTAGACCCTAAGCCCTGAACCCTGAACCCCGAAACTCAGAACCCCTCACACACAACCCTTTGCCGCATGAATGCCTCGGCCGGAAGCCAAGCTCGTTCAGGGCATCCAGAAGGTCTGCCTATTCGGCGGTGGACGTTTCGAGAGCAATGAGTAAGGGGGGTGTTGTGGTAAAAAGGAAGACTTCGGGGTTTTATGATCAGGGGGTTTAGGGTTTAGGGGTTTAGGGTTTAAAAAGTTTAGGGCTTAGGGTTCTATGTCTATGTGGATTTATGAGTGAATGTCCGGGTCTTCGGGAGGGCTTTCTTCGGGCGAGGGCGTCGGTGTACAGTCAGGCGAGTGAGGGTCTCGATCCCCGCAGGTTCTGGACTCTGCTTGGTCTTGGTCCTACAAGATCCAACCCAAACCTAAACCCTAAACCCTAACCCCAAACTACGTAACCCTAAACCCTAAACCCCAAACTCCTTAACCCTAAACCCCAAACCCCTAAACCCACAACCCCAAACTCCTGAACCCTAAACCCTAAACCCCACAAGATCCAAAGCAACCTCCAATGTTAAGCCTAAGGGGGTTAGGGTCAGGGTTAGCCCACTCCAATACTATTCCTGAGGGGTATAATGTACCCCCAAAGCCCTATTCTAACTGTGAAGACCCCTATACTAAATCCTCATAGGATTCTAATTATGAAGGCCCCTATATTAAATCCTCATAGAAACCCTTACAGACACTAAAACCCTAAACTAAAGCCTATACCGGACCCCCAAGCCCCGAACACCAAGCCCGAATCTTCACACCAAGGAAACGCCGAGTCTGGACAGCCCCAAACTCTTAACATTTTAGGCGCCGCCCAGAACCCCAAATCCCCCGAAACCCTTCAAGCCACCAAGCCTAAGACCCGAAACAGAGTTGAACCCTTAACCTCTGAATTCCAAGCCCTCTCAAAAGCTACCGTTGATGATACCAATCCTTAGCATTACCCCATAATAAGGAATATACAATAATTCTCATAGTGTAGGGACCTTGAGGTACTGCAGGATTTATATCATCAACAGTAGCCAGGCTTTCAGGGTTTAGGGTTTAGGGCTTTCTGTACTCCTCGACCGACTCCTAAACTGACAAACTCTTGCAACTCTGGAACACTGCAATTCCGATCTCCGACTACCACAAGCCCCAAACCCTGAAACGCAAATAACCCAGAACAGCCCCAATTATTGGGAACCGCAAGCCGTGTAGAAGCTCTGAATAGGAGCCCTCGTCCCAAAACCCTCCACCCTCCAAAATTCTACGCTGCTACAAGTGTCACAACAAGCCGAAGCCCACCAAGACCCGAAATTCGTAACCCCCCATAAATGCTTCGAGTTTAGGGTTTAGGGTATAGGGTTTAGGGTTCGAACCCTAAACCCCTAAACCCCCAAAAAAGGGAGGAGACCTGGTCGATACGTCGATCTGCCCTCCGACCGAAACGGCGGAGCGCAGCCTCCGCAGACTGGAAAACTAGGGTTTAGGGGTTTAGGGGTTTAGGGTTTAGGGGTTTAGAGTTTAGGGTTTAGGGTAGAGTCTGGAATATGGTGGCATGAATAAATCGGAGTGGGGCTCTGGTCTGGGGTATACTCAACCACGACATGGTTTTCAACATTATTCAAGCTTCTCAAGTACACCTGCTGTTGAAACTATATTATACGGTTTGCCGAGTTGCTGTAAGCTCCCGATATAAGGAGATGGGTAGGCTTTCGGGTTTAGGTGTTTAGCTTTAGGGTTGGGTACACTTTAGGGCCAACATTTCTTGGGGGCGGAAGTTCTGGAAAATCTTGGCTGCGAAGTACCAACCTCCCCAGAACTGCGGGCTCTTAGGGATTAGGGCTTAGGCTTTAGGATCTAGGCTTTAGGGTTTAGCTTCATTCCAGGCGCCTTGTGTTTCACAGTGGAAAGGGCTTGGGGTTTCAGAGATTCGTACCAGTTTCAGATCGGTGGGACTTGGGTTTTATTGCAAAGTTCCCATACGCAATCGAACTAGGGTTTCAGGGTTTAGAACACACCCCGCCCGAACCATAAGTGAACAACTTCTGCAGGTGGCCCTGAACAAGTCTAAATCCCGGAACCCTGAATCCTAAAACCCAAACCAACCAAAACCCCAAACCGTAAGCTCCTTAAACCCTAGGCCCTTGCATGCTCCAAACCCTTTTCCCTGGCAAACCGAAATCCTAAAACCCCCCGAGCCCGAGAATCCTGTAAGACCATGTACAGTACTGTAGGCATTCAAGGGATATGAGCTTTGGGGTTGAGGGCTTCTACTGCCTTGGGTTGGTAGCCCTAAACCCTAAGCTCTTTTGCGGGGATGGGGGGATTTAGGGGAACTTCCCTCGTCCAGGTCGCCTGGTATGCTTGGACCTCCTTGGCCCGCACGTTGGCAAGGTAGTCGGCCACAGAGGCACTTGCCTCCATGTGAGCAGCTATCAATATCTTAACCTACTAAAATCAACTTTCTTGTAGGGTCCCTAGCTATAAAGTCCATATTAGCGTTTAGAATCAGAACCTACAAACTAAATATAATATAAGCCCGAAGGAACGTTGGGTGTGTATAAAGGGCTTGATGAAGTTTCTGGAGCGCTTGTCCGGGGTCTGCAAGTGTGTCTGATGGTTTTGTGGTGGGTTCCTGATACGAAGTGCCCTGGTATGAAGAGGGCGCATATGAGCGGCGTATATCACCTATGTCCGCTGAGTAGGTCTGTATGCCCTCGTGTTGACTACACCTCGCATGTAAGTCTCTTCAAAACCGGAATGGCCTGCGACACTGCTATAGTAGGACACATGCTGCTGATTATATGGTACGGTATGATGTCACATGGTATGGCATGGCATAGCATGGCATGAAATTACATGACATGACATGACATGACATGGCACAAGCCGATACACAACATGACACCATATGACATGGCATGTTGCGATATGACATGGCAAGATACGATGCAGTATAACATGTTGAAGTGCCATGGCACGACATGGCATGGTATGATCTGGCATGATTGGCATGATTGGCATGCTCTGCGCTGCTATGCCGTGCTATGCTATGCTATGCTACGCTATGCTGTGCTAAGCTATGATATGATCGGTTTGGATGTAGTAGTCGGATCTGAGGTAATGTGATGCATGATCAAGCGTGACATTACGTGGCGTGACATGACATGACATGGCAAGTTGTGCTATGCTATATGATGCTATGATATGGTATGGTATGGCATGACATGTTACGACATGGCTTGATATGTTATGGTGGCATGATATGATATGATACGGAATGCCATGCTACGATATGCCTTGTTCTGATGTGCTGCGTTATGCTATGCTATCCCATGCTATGCCATGCTATGTTGTGCTATGGTATGACAAGATAAGGCAAGATCAGATTGTAGAACGGAGACCCGATAAGATAAGGTGAGATCAGATAAGATAAGATAATAGAGGTTACGATATGATATGGCATGCGGTGACATGATATTATGACATACCACATTAACATGTCACGCGATCTTGATATGCTCTTTTTTGATATGATGCGAGACGACATTACGACATGGTTCGAACTGAGATCATATGGCATGCCATTATGCCAAATACAAAATGAATAGATACGTTGGCAACTTTATATAGGAAGCCCTTGAAGCCAAAGCATACCAACCAGCCTTTCTGAGCTGAAGACGGCCCTATACGAAACCCTGAATGCTAAACCTCTAATATGGGGAGGGGCCTTCATAGGTGGAATGTAATGATTTTGTGTGTGTCAGATTCTATATTCTAGGTAGATGCAATGGGGGACCTTACTTAATGAATAGCCTTAACCTTAAACTCCTCCAACACTCATCCGTCCAACAAACCGAAAGCTTCTTGCCAGCTCCGTCGGATCCGCTCCGATGGCCTCGAACGAGTGCTCCTCTGCCCGGATGCGCTCCTGCAACTGCAGAGCTCAGGGAGCAGAGTGTGCAAACACATATTTTGGGGTTTAGGGTTTAGGGTAGTTTAGGGTTTTACGTGTATACATGTAACTGATTCGTTGATTCACATAGCTTTTATTGCTATGTGTTCCTTGAGTTAGGGTTTGTGAACGGCTTGTGGGTTCATATCTTCATCAGGGGTCACTTATTTGAGGAGTTAGTAAATTTTTTGGGGGCTGCAGGACCGCTTGATTCCAGCTTTCTAAGGCCTCAGAAACGATCCAATACAAATCAACCCCCGAAACCCAACTCAACAAAAGACTAGTGTTGCCCGGTGCGGTTGCGGGACTTTAGCGTTTGGGGGCTTAGGGTTTCAGGAAGTTTGGCTTAAAGATTGAAATGCGGGGCTTAAGGGCTTCAAGGTCGCTTAGGGCTCACGACACTAAGACACCACCCCAAGTAGGTTAAGGTCTTCAGGGTTCTTGCCCCCAAGACAAAGCAGACCTGCGCCAAAGCCATAGCGGTCATCCGTGCATCGGCAGCCAGCCGACGTGCCTTTTCACCTTCGCGGCTTAGGCCCGGTAGGGTTGAATAGGGTTTAGGGTTGTTAAGGGTTTGGTCGACGGCTCAAGTTGCAGGGCACAGGGCTTGGGGTCCAAACAAGATCAGGGGCTAGGCTTCAGGGTTGTGAGAGTTTAATACCCTGTGCGCAACGGCTTGGTGTTAGGGCGTTGGATTAAGGGCCTTGTTTCCTGAAGTAAGATCAATCGACCCGGCAGGCCTGATCTTGGGCTTCTCTGGTTTAGGCTTCAGCTATTTTAGCTTTTGGTACGTCTTCCTTACAGTAGCTAATCAACTAAGCAACAAATTAACAACAAAACGGGTTTCTAAGGGCCTCTAATGTAGGAACCTGCTTAAGAAACCTTGGGTCTTTATTCGGGTTCCTTATATGAGCCCTATACTACTATTTTGGTGATATAGGGCCAGGGTTTCTTAGTCAGCTTCCTGCATTAGATTGCATTCCGGCTACGGATACCCGCATACCCCGATGCCCTGTGGTGCCACCCAGCGGCGCTGGTTGCGCTTCCGCATCAGGGTGATCCGCCATGCGCGCTCGTCGCCTTTGGCTTGTAACAGATTCCCAATTGGGGTTTAGGGTTTAGGGTTTGGGGTTTAGGGTTTTGGGGTTTAGGTTTTACAAGCTTTAGAAGTTATAACTTTGGGGTTTAGGGCTTCGGGAGCAGAAACTCTCGATAAAATGAAAACACGCAGTGGTCATGCCTAGCAAACGAAACCCTGAAACCACAGCAGCAGAAGACCCCCGATTGTTGCATCTCCTCACTGAATAAGTATTAGAAGCGGGCTCCGAATATGGCTCTCACATCACGCTATGATGGTAAAACCTTTGTAGAACCCAACGCAAACAACATAAAATATTTAAACATCTCCTGGTAGACAGAGCCGAGCACGGCAGATCCGGTTGCTTGGGAATAGCCGATCGGGATCATGGCTGTAGCTTGCAATGAGAGTGATTGAGAGGGTTTGACAAAGGTCCCTTTGGAGTGAAGATTTATTTATAGGTTCATTTACAAGTGTTGTGAGAGCTTGTTCGATGTTCCGAAGGATTCCGGTGGACTTTTCTTGGAATGTCAAGGACTTCTTGATGAATATTGCTGAAGCGTTGCAGTCAAGAGGTTGCAACATACAAGCCACCACCAGTCATCAAGATTCGAGATTTAACTAATGCTAAGGGTGGTTTAGGGTTTAGGGTTTGGGTCTTGAGGTCTGCTGTGGAATAGCGCGTAGGCTACAACGTCTTGCGACGAGGCTGTCGAGTGCACCGGACTATGGCGACGAGCCGTGAAAGCCTGGGAGTAAGACTTACGGTTTACGGTTTAGGGCTGGGGATTCCACAAACCCGACAAAGCACAGGTGGGCGAACCACCACCGCCTGAAGCTTGGTTCGAACTAGACTAACCTGAAAACACCTGGCCTGGCGAGGTCCACTATTTTTTTCCCAGCTCCTCAATCTACGCCGCACGCTAAACCTAATATCCTAAATCCTACCAAAAAAGAGGTCCTAGACCTGGAAGACTCAACCTCCAACCCCTAATCCTCAGACCCGAAATGCCCAACACCTTTTGATATGAAGAACTGGCTTATTTGCAATTCCGGACGAGACCAGGATCTTCGCATTTACGTCCGCCTCTACACAAAGCGCTAAATTCAAATCCCCAAACCCTTAAACCCTAAACCCCTTGAAAGGGTTTAGGGTTTAAAGGCTTTAATACCTTGAGCACCAGAAATGCGCAAACCTGAGCCTTCAAACCTTTCGACCCAGTTACCAAAAGAAGTCCAGCCCTCTAACCCGAAGCCAGAGATGCACCACCCCAACCCCCTAAAATCTTGTCCCTAAAGGGTTTAGGGTTTAGGGTGTAGGGTTTAGAGTTTAGGGTTTAGGGTCGCTACAGGGTTTAGGGTTTAGGGTTTAGTCCTCTCCCAAAACAATCTCCCCGGAGCAGGCGAGCTACCTAGGCGATGTGAGCGGTTCTTCAGCTTGAACAGCACCTCAAGCTGTGGCTTGTGTACTAGAGAGGCCTGATCAATGAGAATCGGGTCCCGGGGGCGGGGCGGGGGTATACTAGAGTATACTTTTTGGAAGGCCGAGGAAGGGAGATATGAACTTTTTGACTTCATTGGCTTCTAGGTCTTGGTTTTTGGCTTTTCATACTTATCTTGTCACTCTTTGTGCCGCGATGATCTTTCAGGTGCTTCATTTCTGACAGTGGGTATGGACTTGGGTTATAAGCTTTGGCGTTTAGGTTTCGTTTTCCGGAGCCCTCTGAGGATCTCCTGCCAGAAACTACTTCTCCTCAGGTCATATCATAACGCCAAAACTGAATTTACGAAGGGGCCCTATAAAACAGTAGGCCGTGGTAGATCAAGGTAGTAATGCATACCCCTGATTGAGCAAACCCCTCTCCCTCAGGATTGCAAACATCGGCAGGGCTCCCTCAAATTCTAAGCCCCAAACCCTAAACACAGTTGGGAGGGTTGCTCCATTGGCATTTCCAGGAGGGGCTCCTGGGTGTCTCAAACACCTCGATTAGGGTTTTTTTTGTTTAAGCACCTTTTTCCGCCTTACCAATCCAGCTCAGCGAAATCCGCATTGCGGAAGGTACCCCAGAAACTACTCAGCCCATCTTGCCCCCGATTAGGGTTTAGGCTTTAGGGTTTGGGGTTTAAAAGTTTAGGGTTTCAAAGTTTAGGGTTTAGGGTTTCGAAGTTTAGGGATTCAAAGTTTAGGGTTTAGGGTTTCGAAGTTTAGGGTTTCAAAGTTTAGCGTTCAGGGTTTAGGGTTTTGAAGTTTAGGGTTTAGGATTTAGGGTTTAGTTCTCTTAAAAAAGGGTCCGTCTTTAGGTCACCAAAAATGGTACGGCACCCTTATAGTAAGGACCCCTAAACCCTAATCTTGAAACTGTCCATGTGGTCGGGGACAGCGAGGATCAGCAGAGACCATCATTTCCATTTTCTGATCATGCACCACCCCCTAAAGGAACCCCCCCCCCAAACCCTAAACCCCTATATAACATATGACCCCTAAACCCTAGATCCTTTAAGGGGGACCTTAGCATAGAACCCTACATATAGCACCTTTAAAAGGAACCACAGCCAAGGCACGCGATCACCAAGTGGAGTGCGCCGGCCGGAATCCTCATCACCACTCTCCTCTTCCTCCTGGCTCTAGGCGAGCTCCGGGATTCAGGGATTTAGGGGTTAGGAAATTTTGGGTTTAGGGTTTAGGGAATTTGAGGTTTAGGGCTCAGGAGTATCAATAATCGCAAGGGCACCCAAAACCCAAACTCCTAAACTGACTTGAGGGTCTGGCTTCAGGATTCGATCTTTCGGGTGTTGGGTGTTTCGGATTGTTTTGGGGTGGTCTGGAGCGGAGGGTTCTAGGGCTCGGAGTTCGTTGCAGGCCTTGTGCAACCTTGTAGAGGAATAGCGGTGTTCAAGGAAGTGCGAAGAGGAATTAGTCGGCATTCCAGGATCTGCTGGGCTTGCCCGCTTATGGAAGAGGCTCGTCCTTTAAGGAAGCAGCCTAAACCCCAAGCCCTGAAGTCAACCCTAAATCCTACACCCTGAACCCTAAACATTAAGTAGCTCAGGTGCCTGCCATTCTTGGTGCCTAAACCTTACGCTCAGTCAGAAGTCCGGTTCCAGTCCCGGCTGGGCAATATTGGGGGTCCCAATACCTGCTATACTTGGCTTGAAGTAAGGAAGCCTCCAGCGCCAAGACACTACAACAACACACCCTAGCGGCCCTGGTATCCATGCATTAGGCTTCTAGTCCTGAAAAACCGATACTATGTTTCTTGAGCATTCATTGGCAAGGCTTCACACAGCATCACGACATGGTGGCAGTTCAAGCAACTGCTGCCGACGCTGGGTTAGCCAAGCAGGCTTCAGAATTCCTAAGGCTCACGCTGAATCTTCTTTTTAGGGTTGAGGGTTTAGTAGGGTTTGGGGAGTCCCTAAACCCTAAACCCTAAACCCCTCATAAGAGGGTTTAGGGCTTAGGGCTTTCACGCTGAATCTGGATCTCGTGGCCGTAGAGCAGTGCCTCGCTTATTATGTCGGACTTGCACGATTGATGTGGGGCTGTCGGATGATGGTGTCCGCCTGTTGTCTGGTTGGAACTACTGGAATACCAAGCAGTATACCCAAACGAGTTTCATTCAGGTTAAGCAGCAATGAGTACATCAGCAAAGCTCGTATTCAATAAGCTTTAAACACTACCCCTCAACCCTAAACGCAACGATCCTAAACCAGTCCCCTTACAGGCTGTCCCAAACAAAATCCCTGAACATAGCTTAACCCCCTGAGACCCGGACAGTGCTATCAATCTCAATACTGTATTGGGTTTAGATGGCATCCCAAACCCTAATACGGAAACCTTGTGGAAACCCTACACGGGCTTGATTCCAAGTAACCCACAAAATCCCAAAACCTAATGCCTTAACCACCGTGAATCTCTAAACCTTGACTGGAACCCTTCAAGGAACCCGTTAAACCTTATGAATTCCTAAACCTTTGAAGGAAGCCCTCTAGGAAACCTTTAAGCCCCAGCTGTAAGCCCACTGAAATCCCCTCAAGCGCACGCCGAGCCTGCGCCCCTCGCTGCCAATAACCTGGGAGATGACCCGAAGATGACTGCTTACTTTTATGATTAGCCTACTTCATGTTTATCTTGATCATTTTTCTTGTCAACATGATTTGTATTGTCGCTGTCATTATTACGATTAAGGATTTACTATGGGTTTTGAAGTTGCTTAAATCTGCTATGTGGCTTGTGGGCTCTATGAAGGTTTTATACAGGTTTCCATGGATGGGGTTTACTGGCCTCTAAAATATTAGGTTCCTGAGTGATCCTTCATGAATAAGGGTACCCTTTTCCTAATAGTCGGCTTTTATAAGGGAGCCCTACAATAACAAGGGCAAAAAGGCACTACTCAGGAACCTAGAAATCCAATGCCTTCTTGGGTGTGAACTCATCTGAACCCTAAACCCTAGTAGAGTCTGGATGCGGGTCGAGGAAGGACAGCCAAGCTCGTACTTAGAGTGCTATTATGGGACTTAGTAACTTACTGTTATATCTAAAGTACATGTGACCTGACTTGCTAAGTCCCCTGATACTCCAGGTAAGGTCTTGGATTAATGAAGCTCGAGATTCCCATGTCATCCGCTACTTTCTCGTATTCTTCTGAGTATGTTTAGAGTTTAGGGTTTTAAGCATTACTAGCATTAACAATTCTAGCAATCAGCTGGGAAAAGGAAACGCCAAAAAAGAGGGCACAGGCGTACGACGGGGCTACAAACCCAAGTAAAACCAACCATGTTCTTAAAAACAGCGTTAAAACAGAAAAAAACATCAACAAATACACCGGCAAGCGCTACCCGTCTCCATCGAGTAGCCTTCTGGAGTAGGAGGCCTTGCTGGTGGAAGATCCTCATCCTCCGCGTCAGGGTTTCAGGGTGTTGGGCCTTTGGGGCTGCAGGGCTTTGTGTGCCCTAAACCCTTTAAGCCCTAATCCCTAAGACCCTAAACCCTAAACCCTAAAGTCCTAAAGCCCTAAACCCCGTCAACTCTAAAGCTCTACGAAAGCGCAGGAATGAAAGGCGAAGGGGAAGCCGACACCACGGACCATCGGACTGATCTCTGTCTACAACCTGGGGCTTAAGGCTTACGGCCCCAAAGAACCTACCTTTTTAAGGACTTATAAAGAAATCATAATAAGGAACCCTAAGAAGGAAGGTTTTATAGGGCTAAGGTAGGGTTTAGGGTGTAGGATTCTGGGTTTATAGGATAAGGCCTATAGGGTTTGGAGTCTAGGCTTCAGTGCTTATGGCTTCGGGTTTTCGGGTTTCACGCAAACCCTGAGCCATGAACCCCAAACCCTAAACCCCAAAACTCGAAAAAACCCAAAACCCCAAAACCCTACAACCTGAACCCTAAACCCCAAGCCCAAAGCTCTACGCCGTAAGGGCCCTATACAAAACACTGGCGCCCCGCCTCCGCCTTCACCTCCAGCGCGGGCGGCAGCTCCTCCTGAGGTTGCTTCTTTCTTTTGGGGGCTCAAAAACCTCAACAATAAAACAAACCCCATACCCTAAACCCTGAACCCTTCACCCTAGACCCTAAAAACCTAAATTCCTAAACCCTGAAGCCTACACCCTAAACCCCGAACCCCAAACCCTAAATCCTGAACCCTAAACCCGGGTTCTAAGGCCTGGAGCTGTGGGGTTCGAGGGTTCAGGGTTGAGGGATCACAGGGTTTTTGGGCTTCGGGCTTTAAGGTCTAGGGGTGAGGGTTTAGGGCTTAGGGTTTAGGGTCTAGGGGTGAGGGCGTCATATACATATATCATATATATATATAATATATATATATAACGTTAGAGGCTTTAGGCTTTTGGGGCCTTAGGGTCTAGTGCTTGGGGGTCATGGCGTCCCAGTTTAGGGTTTAGGGCAGTTTAGGCTTCAGGCAATGGGGTCTCTTAGACTATTGTAGCGTTTCGGTCGAGGGCTTGAGGTTGCTGATGGCTCTCCAACCTCTAGGAGTAGAACCTCCTGCTTCTGCTGCTCCTCCTCCCCTGCTGCTGCCATGATGTCCTAAGTCTGTTCTGCTTTGCCCACTTTATCTCCAGTGCAATCTGAACCAGCAACTGCACTCTGCACCGGAAGACTTAGCAAACTCGATTTCAACTCGAATGTCCTACACCATGAAACCCTGGCAGCATGATTGTGAAGGTCGTTGTCCTTACCGTGCATCCCAAAAAATGGTTTCTACTGCCCTTTCATTGCTGGTTTAGTCATTGCTAGCACCCATTGACAATTTTACTGCTGTTAATCCTACAGTTGTCAGTGTCAATACGGTCAGTGAAGCTTGCCTGCAGGCTTACCCGTTCGGTGGCCAAAGGGCCTGACATCCTCAGACACAAACCACATGACCAAAACACAAAGGCCAAAACACCTTGACAAACATGGTAATGCAGCAACCTGAGTAAGAATCCCTTGTCCCATAACCCGAAGATATTGGATCCATGTAAAGACCCAAGGTTTCTTAATCAGGTTCCTACATTATCCCTACACCCTAAGCCTAAACTTAAACCCCTAAACCCTAAATAAGCCCTACCTTACCCCACCAAAACCCCCTTTGTGGTAGGTTCTTGTTTTAAACAATATGGGGTTTATAGGGACATAAAGAACAAATTGGGCCCTGGTGGGTTAAGGTAACCCCCGTGGTTAGATCCTAAATCCTAAAAACTAGACGCTAAACCCTTAATAAGCCCTAACCCCTGAACCCCAGATCCGAGAATCCTCTAATTTAAACCCTCAACCCCTAAACCCTGAAATAGCCCCAACCACTGAACCCGATGGGATTTATAGGGACCCCTACCAAAATAAATGGGTGCTGGTGGGTTAAGGTAATGGCAATCCTAAATAAAAGGAAACTACAGGTGGTGAGTTTAGGGTATATAGGGCTTCTATAAGGCTGCTATAAGGTATATAGACCTTCTACAAGGCTCTTAGAACGGCAACTACCCACCTGAAAATGTCCTAGACTAAACCCTCATCCCCCAACAGTCTCCAGCCCTCCCCCGGCGAACCTCACTTACTGCCGGCGGGGTGGGTAAGCGCTGTTCGACGTGCCTCAGTCGGCGTCACACAACCCTCTAAGCCCTAAACCCTAAACCCTGAACCCTAAACCCTTAACCCTAAACCCTAAATCCTGAGCCCTAGACCCTAAGCCCTAGCCCGAAACCCGTTTAAACCCTGAACCCTAAACCCAAAACCCTAAACCCTGAACCCTACTGAACCCTGAACCCGATGTCCCTTCTAGAAAGCCCTAAAGGCGGGTTTAGGGCTTAGAGTTCGGGATAAAGTAGGCGGGCATAGTGATCAGAATATAACTTCGGAGTTCGTTGCAGTGTAACTTTCATGCTTTTTCAGACCTATGAACCCTAAACCCTAAACCCCTAAACCCTAAACCCTAAACCGTGGCTCTGGTAAGTCCGTCTACGCAAAACACTGACACGAAGACTCGGGATTGACATCCACACGGAACCGTGGACCAGGGCCCGTAAGCCACGCACTTATGTCAAGAACAACCCCACTAAGGGTCCAAAGGACCCAACAATGAGGTACTTTGGTTGCGGATAGTAGTTATCTACGCTAATATTGGGGAGAGTATATAATTATTGGGTGCTTGGACCCTTCGGGCCCTAGCGATCCGCCCCAAGAAAGACTGGGCTCTCGTCAAGAAAATGTGAAGCAAAACTTATAAGTTTTCCCGGTAGCGCTGAATAGATAACACGGGATTCTTTACAATTCGCAAAGATCCTGAAAACCCTAAACCCTAAACCCCTAAACCCTAAAATCCTAAACCCTACACCCTGAATTTGTTTTATAAGAACCCGGAAGATCCACCAAAACAACGGGCCAGAGCATCGGAGGGGCGGGAGAAGCAGCCAGCGCACCTCCCCGGGGCTTCGGGGCTTAGGGTTTAGGGTTTAGGGTCCCTGAGGGTCCAAGTACTCATCATTTCAGGACATTGATCATTGGGGCCTTTATGGGCACCAAACACCCATAAATGACCCTTAGGGGTAGGACTTAGTGCTCTACCGGGTCGAGCTAGGGCTTGGGGGGTAAATGTTCGGCCTACTGGTTTAGGGCTTAGGGCTTAGGGTTAAGGATTTAGCTCTGTGTTGTATTGATGACAACCCCTTAGGTCGCATCCCTAGGCTATAGAAGCCCTATAATATTGCTCTGATGCAATCAGGGTTGAGATCGTCTCCCAATAGCTAGAAGCTTCGAGACTCTCTTTCACCGGCAAGACAGATAATAGTTGCTGAATCCCGAAGCCGACGTCCCAAACTTCAGCAGCTAACATCTATCCGTCAAGTACACTGGGCAATCCCTCAACCGCAAACCCCCAAACCCCACATCCTAAACCACTAAGACCCCACATCCGAAAGCCCTAAATCTCTGAACCCCTAAACCCCAAACCCTTATTACATCCTAAACCCTCAGAAAACCCAAACCCCAGATTCTAAACCCTAAGCCTCTGAACCCTACGCCCTGAAACCTAAGCTCTGGACCCTGGATCCTAAAACCCTTCGGACCCTAAATCCCTATAGAATCCTTATAGAACCCCTTAGCTGCTGAGTTCAGAGCGTACACTTTCAGTTCTATAGGGGATCATATGATCCCAAAAAGTTTAAAGTGTAGAATTATAATTCAGCTACTAAGACCCTCAACCCTAAACCCTTAAGGCCCTAAATCCCTATAGAATCCTTATAGAACCCTAAACCCTAAAACCTAAACCCCTAAACCCTAAACCCAAAACCCAAAACCCAAAACCCTAAACCCCTAAACCCTAAACCCAAAACCCAAAACCCAATCCTTATAGGAACCCTCAAAGGGCCCTACATCCCTATAGAATCCTTATAGAACCCTAAACCCTAATCCTAACCTTAAGGAACCCTAAATCCTAACCTTAAGGAACCCAAAACCCTAACCTTATAGGAACCCTCAAAGGGCCCTACATCCCTATAGAATCCTTATAGAACCCTAAACCCTAAACCCTAAACCCAAAACCCTAAAACCCTGAACCCCTAAACTTTAGTAACCCTAAACCCTGAACCCTAAACCCAAAACCCTAACCTTATAGAACCCTAAACCCTAACCTTAAAGGAACCCTCAACAGGCGCCTTGAAGAGGGGCTCCTTCGCCTGGCGCCTTCGGCGCCAGCGCGCTGCGAGTTCCCGCTCGCGGCTTCCGGCCTAGCAAGTTTTAGGGCTCAGGGTTAGGGGTTAGGGGTTATAGAGCTCAGGGTTAGAGGTTAGGGGTTTAGGGGTTCAGGGTTTAGGGCGGGGTTTAGGGGTTCAGGGTTCAGGGTTTAGGGGGTTTGGGGGTGTGGGGGTTGGGGTTTAGGGATTTAGGGGGTTTGGGGTTTAGGGGTTTAGGGTTTCGGGTCAGGGGTCTTGGGTTTAGGCTTTAGGGGTTTAGGGCTTAGGAGTTCAGGGGTTTAGGGGTTTAGGGGTTTTCGGTTTAGAGGTTTAGGGTTTGGGGGTTTGGGTTGGGCTTATTCTCGTGCTTTCAGTGATCACAAAGACTAGTGGTTGTCAATATTACTATAGTTGAATTATGATGGCTGTTGCTCCTCTTATTCTTATTACTACTGATCATTGCTATTGAAATTAAGTATTAGAAACAGATACTGAATATCTGTTTGCTGTGATTGTTGTCGCTGCTGTTATCACCATGTCTATCTGTTTGTTGTTCGCAGTCGACCATTCATTTTGATGTTCAGATTGTCGTTACGAATGTTACCATTACAATGTGTTCCCGATATGCCAATCGCTAAATCTGTCTTATAATGTTCGTGCTTATCACCGGTCCTAATGATAATGGTGATAAGAAATAAGAGCCATGTCTTACGTTGTTTTTGGGAGGAGGGGTGGAGGGGCGCGACTTTCTAAGAGTTGAATCTTGGGGGGGGGGAGGTCAGGGGTGTAACTGAGGATTTGGCGTTTGTGGCGAGATGAAGCTTGAGGCTAAGCTGCTTTGGTCTTTTTAGTGTAGGGTCTGGGCCTTGAGGGGTGGGGCTAGATAACCAAATGGTTCAATACTGTTGATGATATAAATCCTTAGCAGGACCTTAAGGACCCTAAACTATGGGAATTATGGTATATGCCTTATTATGGGGAATGCAGGATTTACATCATCAACCATGCCTCCCTGCAGGTTTGGGGTTTCAAGTTCAATCGGGATGAATGCCTAGGCTGACTTTTTTGGTGGCTTCAGGCATTGGCGGTTGAGCCCATTACATTGCCTATGCGATGTGGGAGAAAAAAACCCACATCAATGCAGGCACTTGCTGATTGCGAGCCTTCTTGGTGCGTTCTAGGGTGTCTAGTGCTGCCCAGGCCTTCCAAAATCTCGGAATTCGGGCTGAGTATACCTTAAGTCCTAGTAGAGATCGCGTTGTAATCTGAGGTATGTGTATGGGTACTTCATAAGCCCTAAACCCTAAAAACTCCTAAACCCTAAACCCTAGGCCCCTAAACCCCAGGATGTTAATTTAAAGGATGCTGGAAGGTCTGGTTCCCTCGGCCCGAGAGTTGCGAAGCCGAATACTTTTTCGCAGGTACTCGTCGGCCTTTCTAGCTTGGCTCTGTTTTGCCTGCAGATGGTTTAGGGCTTAGGGCAGGAGCCCGAAAAAAGTCTCAGATGCTCGAAAGATAAAGGGACCATCATTGCATGACTTTCCTGAAACTGCCGCTTCAACGAAGTCGACTGGCAAGTAAGTAGCTTCCTTTTCATGGTTTCAAGCATTGAAGTGGTATATAGTAGTATGGCTGCCAACACTCCAACATTCGGTGATAGCGGCAATCTCATCCCTAAACCCTACGTACATGTTCTTCACAAACAACAACTTGTTCAATATTCTCGATGCTGTCCGGGATTCCTAGCGCTGGAGCATTAGACTAGACGGCCTCGCCTAGAAGCCTTAACCATAAACCCTACACCATTTAATTAAACAAAGAGCCCTTACAGGAACCCTAAACTTTTGGCCCTAAGCCGAAAACCCTTAGAGTCCAAGCCGGCAACACGTCTGGAAACTTAAAGGCCCTTCACAGCCTTAGCCGTAAACCCTTCTGCGCCTAAACTGCACAAACATCCCAATTAAAAACCGTAAGGCAATCCATAACTAAAAAGTGCCCTAGAAGCAAAACTTGATGTCGTTTGTCAAAACCCGAAAACCACCAACCGAACAAGACCCTATACCAAACCGTCGAGACAACGCTCAAGGAGCCTGCCGGACGCAGTCAAACCGATGATGGGCAAAAGCTGCCTCAGGGTTCAGAGTTTATGGGAAGATCATTTAGGGTTATGAGGTCAGAGAACGGTTTCAGGGTTTAGGGTGGAGGGTTTGGGGTTTAGGGTTTAGGGGTTTGGGGTTTAGGGTTTAGGGTTTTAGGGTTATAGGGTTTCGGGGTTATAGAGTTCAGGGTTATAGGGTTATAGCGTTTAGGGTTTGGGGTTTAGGGTTAGGGTGGAGGATGATGTTTCTACGAGATTGACTTGGAGTACTGTAATGGATCTACGTTTCCAGTTCTTGCACCAATGCGGATACCCCTTTTCCTATAGTCTTCAAATCTCGGAGGGAGTGTATGCAGGTGCTTAAAGGATTGTTGGACTCATTCATTGACTAGGTCCAAGTATGAGTATAAATATGGTACACAAGTATTCGCACATTTGCATTAAACCCAAGCACGGCACTGATATAGCCGTACTTACTGAGTCGCCTGACCCTCCAAGTAGGATTGGGCAACACGTAGGGCTGAGGTTTGAGGATTTCGGTCGTGTGATCAGTAACTTGGGGAAGTACTAAACCCTGAACCCTGAACCCTAAACCCTAAACCCTGAACCCAAACCCCTAAACCCTAAATCCTAAACCTATGCAACTCTACTTGCACTTGCTTGCGGCCTCAGCTTGGGCACTTGCAGCCTTACTTACTAAGTCCCCAGATCTTCCAAACCAAACCCAAAACCATCCTACACCCTGAACCCCAAACTCCCAAGCCCTCTAAGTTTCTCTAAGCCTAGATTCAAAACCCCTAAACTCCTAAACCCTAAACCCTAAACTCCTAAACTCCTGAACTTTTAGCTCAGAAGCTATGTCGGAGTCTCTCTCCGCCAACTCTTCCTCGATGCCCATGCGATAGATGCCTGTGCCAATCGTCTCCTGCGGGCTTAGGGTTTAGGGTTTAGGGTTTTGGGTTTTAAAAGGTTTAGGGTTTAGGGTTGAAGGGTTTAGGGTTTTACACCAGGATGAATGTCGGGGTGCTGTTTACGTTTTCAATAACTAGAAATAAACATTCCCTGCTAGTCCCCAGTATGAATATAGTGTAGTACAGCCCAAAACCCTATTCTAATTCTTAAGGCCCGGATACAAGCCCCTTATAGTAGCCCGTATAATCGCCCTACTACGCCCCTTCAAAGTAACCATTTAAGGTTCCCTGAAGCCCGGCCCTTGAACCTGAACCCTGCCCTAAATGAAACCCGATGACACCTGCAACGCTTGCAGAAACATCACAGAGCTTTTAAAGCCCTAAAGCCCCAAGAGGAATCGGAAACATGCTTCATTCCCGAGATTGGGGTCATCACATTGCTTCTTGTGGGCTTCGGCGTCATTGGCATGCGACTGGTGCCAGGTGCTGCAAAGAAGCATGAAAAGCTCCCCATGTCTTGCAGAGGAGCGAGAGATTTCAAATCCGTATCTGCGTCCATTTTCTTCGCAAGCCGGTTGGTCTTTTGTCTAATTCCAATGTATGGACAGCCAGCTTACTGGTGTCCACATCCGGCGTTGCTTGACTCAAGCATTGGAACCTTCGCTCAGTGCCCGAGTTGTTTGGCATTTGGGGTTGAGGCCCTAAACCCTAAAACCCTACACCCTAAAACCCTAAACCCTTAAACCCTAAACCCTAAACCCTAAACCCTAAACCCCAAACCCGAAACCCTAAGACCCTAAGACCCTAAACCCTAAACCCCAAACCCTAAGACCCTAAGACCCTAAGACCCTAAACCCTAAACCCCCGAACCCTAAACCCCCTAAACCCCAAACCC
>CAJNJA010054742.1:239-24120 GCA_905231915.1 Symbiodinium necroappetens | reverse complement strand
GGATTTAGTTTAAGTTACCATAACAAGGAAACCATATTATTTTGCTATAGATCCCTATTATGGTAGCTTAAACAAAATCCCTAAACCCTAAACCCCAAACCCAAAACCCCAAACCCCTTAACCCAAACCCTAAACCCCTTAACAAGAACCCAGTCACAGGAGGTGAGCAGACGATTGGCGCCGGAACCGGTGCGGCTACAGGCGCCAACCTCACGGTCTCGCCTTGGGCTTGGGGTTTAGGGTTTAGGGTTTAGGGTTTTGGGTATTGGGGTTTAGGGTTTAGGGTTTAGGGGTTCAGGGTTTAAGGGTTTAGGATTTACCCCCAAAGTGCCCTTTTATGGAGTCCTTATGGATGGAATTTAGGGCCTATTAGAGGGTAGTTAGGGGGTTTAGGGTCTCGGGTTTAGGGTTTATACGCTTAGGCTTGAGATTGAAAATTCGTCAGGGTTAGGGGCAGGTGGCTGAAGGACCAAAACAGCAAGACGTAAAACCGCAGCAAGCTTGAAAGGACCCAAAACCCATACCGTGAATTCGTAAAGCATATATACTGAATCAAGGTCGGCAATACAGTGCCTGCTTACGCTCTGGCTTGTCACCCACTGAGCAATACCTATAGGGTCATGCCTAACTTTTTTAAGTGGCAGTTCTTAACGACAAAAGAAGGTACCCTCAAAAAGGGATACTTGCATAGCGGCCCAGTAGGTTCCGGCCCCCCAAGGCAGGGCGCACGTGGTTTGTTGGCTTTTCGGGTTTAGGGTTTGTTTTTGTTGGGGGGTTTGGGGTTATTAGGGTTTAGGGCCCCACACACTGAACACTAGATCCTGCATTAGTTTGGCCAAAACACCCTGAAGTCTACATTTAAGTGACGACGCAAGAAAGAGTCGCCTCCCAAGCCGAACACATGAAGCCTCAGGTCCGCTTAACCCGCACGTCCCCAAAGCCCTGCAACGCCGAAGAACATGCTTTGACGCCCACATCGGTTTGAACAGCAAGCCCCCATAACCCTTCAAACTACAATCCGCTTTAGAAACCCCTCATAACACCCGTAAAACCGATACACCCAAGACCCTCAAACATCGCAGCCCCGAAACCAAACTAACATGCCATAACACAACTCCCCCACCATTTTAACTACACTATATATATATATATATAAATAAGAAAGTAGAGCAATAGTATAAAACTAGTATAGCTGACAGTAGGTTTTCCCAAGGCCCCTCGTAGGATCTCAGGCTCCTGCCCTGCATTGGGTCTGATGCATTCCGACTCGGGGATCGATTGGTCTGCGTGGCCACGGACTGCCCGGGGGCTGAGGGTCTCGTCTCCACGCGTATGTGTATGCTGTGTATATCTCTATATCTCTCTATATATCTCTACATATATATATGTATACATGTGTGTGTACTCAGAACTTGTCTGTATCTATGCTGTGTATGTGTGCGTATATGTGTGTGCGCGTCTGCATCTGTATGGATGTGGGTATGTATAGATGGATGCATGCGTGCTTGTGATTGCTGCATACTACGCACACCTTCTGAAAATTAATGTCAGAGCAGACCATACATGCATGCATGCCTACCTACGTACATATATGGACAAGTACATGCACTATATAGCAACCACAATGTCCCGCATGGGCATGTGAAGCATGGCCTCCAGCTCCCGGCGCTCCTTGGAATCGAGTTTCTAAAGGGCGGCTATAGAGGAACTCAGTTTAGGGGTTTAAGGTTTATAGTTTATGGGCTGGGGGAGTCTGGGGCTTGGGCTTTTTAGGGGTTAAAGGGATGGCCACTAAGTAATCGAGGTCTGAATGGGCTTGAGAGGTTGAAGGGTGTACTGCTGAGGCCTCTTGGTTGCTGTATAGGTCACTACTTATAAGCAAGATGTACATTCCATGTCTTTCGCTGGACTTCGACAATTTTAAAGGAGCTCTTGTTGGTGGAATATGGTGTCCCAGCGTTGTACATGATTAGAATGTTGCGGCTTCGGCAAGAAAGGCAACTTGGGTTCGGGGGCTGTTTCGGACTGAGCCACGACCCTCAACCCCTCAGGGTGTGCGCTTTGAGGCAGAAGTTACAAGCACTTATTTCCGATAGGTTCTGGTGCAGATCTCGTAAAAAGCAAGTTCAGGGTTGCGGGACGACAAGTCCGGAAAGGTACCAGGTAGACTCAAGTGACCATGATTCATCTTCGTTCTTAGAGGTTTTGCGGTTTGGGTTTAAAGGGCTTACGGTAGACTCTGTCCCCATGCTTCGTTGCCGTTGCTCTTCGACCCAGGCACCTTGTTGTGCAGCTCCACGGCTTCGGCCGTGTCAAGGGATGCCTCCGTCTGTCTGAGTCTGGGTGAGAAGCCAAGTTACTATACAGAGCTTGGGACCCCAGCACAGAAATGATAATTTTAGCTGCTTCTGAGAGATTATCACTATGATAACCAAAGATTAAGACTTATTTCTAAGTACCCCTAAGGTTACAGGTAAGGTGCGGGTGATTGAGACAAGGGTTTGTCATATTGTAGGTAGAAGTATAAGTAGGGCTCTAGTACTAGTTACGAGTTATTCAGGCTTGCATTCGGCAACCAGACTTCATGCAGTCCAACTACCAGCTCAAGGCCATGACCCAACAAGCTCTGTAGACCCTAATATATTATCATATAATAGATCATGCTATACTATACTATAGCATACTATAATACATCTTAATAAAATATCACGTATATATATATACATATATATGATATGCTATACTTGCTACAATACGCTATACTATCCCTATACCAGCCATCCGACACCAAAAAATCGCTGAACACCACCCGTGCGAATCCCCAACCCTGAAATACCAAACTCAAATCATGGACGGGCCTTTTTGATTAGAATTGGGTTTTGGGGGTATATTATACTATAATCATAATAAGGAACATTGATTGCTAACCTTGCACTTCGATTTGACCCGTAAACCACCAACCCTGGGCTGCCACGCCCGAACTCTCCACCCAAAACCCTAAACCCTAACTCCTCAAAGCTCAACTACTAGGCCCCGAGTCCGCCAGCATGGACTAGTAAGCCCTTGGCAGGCAGAGGCATAGGGTTTAGGGTTTAGNNCCCCCCCCCCCCGCCCCCTCCCCACCAAAAAAAAAATCCCCAACATCTCAGCCCATCCGCCTCAGAGGGCCGGAATGGAAGAGCCCGGCTGCCTCTATAAAGGTTACGGTTGCTCTTCGGGTTGCAAGGGTTGCTATAAGGGGGCTGCCATAAAGGGCCACTACCAGCGGCTACTATAACGAGCTAAATATTCAGTAACAAGGCTGCTTGAAGAGTTCGAGCTTAAATAGGTTGTGGCAACCTTGGTGCAACTGCATCAGTTAAAGAGCAAAAAGGCAAGACCGCAGGCAAATTATTCGGGTTTATGGTCGAAGTTTAGGGTTTAAGAATAAGAAGCCTGAAAAATGCTTCATCACGTTGCTGCGTGATCTTTGGAATGCACAAGGATAGGGTGATGGTTGAGATATCTGTTGATGACGAACCGGAAGAAACAAGCGCACTTTTCTTAAGCTAGAAGCCATGATACAGACATAGCCTAGAAGAAGTTATACATTGTGTGGATATTTTGGTTAGAACCCTTAACCCAAGCCGCGGGCCAAACTTTACTAACCTTGCCTATTCAGGTGTATGGCACTCCGATGGATGTAAACATTATCCCAGGATGGTATCTTAGGTTGGGATCTTCGGGTGGATATCCTAGTAGTGGGGTGGAGATACTAGGATAGATTATCCGAGTCGGGCGTGGGTGGTGCCATACACCTAAGCAGGCAAGGCATCCACCAACTTCTAGCAGCTCCTTCAAGCATCCCTTTTCGCAACCCCTTGTCTCACTAAACCCTAAACCCTACACTGCCCATATAGGGGATGGTAATCTTTCAGGCTTCTGCGTTATCCCATGCCTGCGACATCTTTGTCCTCCTCGGGGGGAGCCACCGGGGCCGCCGGCGAACCGTCCTCGAGTTCATGTTGCCAGCGCGGGGTGTCGGGATCCCTGGGCCTGGCCTCGTGATTTAACGCAAGAGTTGTAGATATATGCTTAAACCAATAGTCTAAACAAGAGTAAGAGTAGAAATGACTATCCAAAGTAGGGCTGGGAAGCTAACCCTGAACCCGGAACCCTAATCCCCGATATGTAAGCCAGCAAAAAAATCCGAATGCATCCGGAACCCGAAACCCTCAGCCCTCCTCGAAGGGAGCCCGCATGGTCGTCGCCGTAGTGGCATCCTTGGCGTGCTTCCAACTTATGGCATCTGTTTTGGTTTAGGGTTTAGGGTTTAGGGTTTAGGGTTTCGGGTTGGGGCGGGGCAGAGAGGGGGTTCGGGTTGTGAAGCGGGAATAATCAGCCCCCCCATCAGCACAAGCCGGCTAGCCTCCCTGCAGGACAGGAGGGCTGCCAGTAATACCCATATCATGTTATGTCAAGTATGGCATCCCCTTAGACTACCACATAAGATGCTTCTGTCGGTCTTTCCCAAGAGGTTTATAGACAGCTGTGCGGATAAAACCAAAAGCTTCAAGCCCAGGAGCACTCATCGGGCTGTTAGCTGCTTGAGCCAGCTGCGCCTGGGCAGCGTTGAAAGCTCTACGTCTCAACGTTCTGCGCGGGGAGCGTGCCGGGAGCTGTTCGGTGAAGAGCATGGCCAGACAAGATCGAACTCTCTGTGACTTGAACAAGAGGGTTTGATCTCTAATCTTCGCAAGAAAGCTGCGACAGGCTTCTGCGCCTTCAGGGTGCTACTATCATAGCAGCTACCATGGGTCGATGTTGTTCGCGCCGTGCACCGAAGCACTGCACGGAGCTTAAACCCTAAACCCCTGAAACCCCTAAACCCTAAACCCAAGAGCCCAAAGCCCTTGAATCTGCTCTGAGCCCAGCTAACTTGGGGGATGCTACGTGCCCTGCTCCGCGAGCAAAGGATCTGAGTCCCAAGCTCCAGGCTCGGTGGTATCTTGGAGGCCCAAAAAAGCCCCGATCCCTTAGACCCTGCATCCCAGTCTCTGAGAACCCAAACTCCTGAAACCCCAAACCCTGAAGCCCAAAATCCTACACCCCAAAGCCGAAAGAACTGAAAGCTAAGGGACCCGCTGCTGCAAAAAAGTAACTCTACAAAGCCGACCACCCCAAGAGTCATGCTGGGGCCCTTGAGGGGTCTGGGGGATGTAAGTACACGAATAATACAAAAGGACTGTATAGGGTTGAGGGTTTTGCCAACTAGAAAGAATCAAACCCCCACAATGAGCGCAGCACCCTCTTCACAGTCACCGTCTTCCCTTGCTGAAGGGACGAAACTGGTCGCCCCAAGGGCGGCTGGTTGCTGGAAGGTGAGCGTTGCTCCTCACGGTCTGGGGATTCACAAGGGCCCGGTTACGGACGAAGCCCAAACTAGCCTAACGTAGCGAAAGAGCTCAAGAAGAGGAGCCTGACTATTGGAGCTTCGTCTGTAAAATTGTCCATGGCTACAACCTACTATTCATCTACGTTGCAGCCTGTTTGCGCACTCTGAACTGTCCCAGGGGTTCAGGGTTTCGGCTGTCGGGGTACTTAGCCTTGAAGTGTGTCTCACGTTCAGCTGGATGACTGAGTAAGGCTGAGCACTGTAGGGGGCTTATTTATAATGATTAGAAAAGGGTTTTGGGGTATCTTATAGTAAAATTACAATACGGAACCAAAAGGAATAAGATGGGTAATATTTATTACCCGGTAACCACAACTACAACTCAAATCCCGAAACCCGGAGCTGTAAACTCTGAACCCCCAACCCTGACAAATGTAGTACCCCCTGCAGCCACCCTTACATTATGGGCCTGTGAGGAGTTCGGCGTGGCGGATTTCGACTCCTGCTCGGATGGGGATTCTCTGGCGAAAGGTTCAGGAGGCTCAGTGTGCTTTGAACGGCTTCAGGTTTCGGGTTTAGGGTTTAGGGTATTTTGAGATTATCATGCAGATGATAGCATCTAATATGTCTGCGTCTGAGTTTGGAGGTCCTTTACTCAAGGCAATGTGACAATTGTCCAGGATCCCGGCTGAGCGAGCTTGGCAAACAAGTGCTTCTCTGAATGAGGGTCCCTGCTAGTGTCCTTTGTTTAAGGGTGCCGTACTAATTTTGGGGACCTCAAAAGGGCCGAATAGGGTCTCGGGTTTAGGGTTTAGGGCTTTAGGGTCTGGAGTTTAGATTTGCTGGGCAGGGCACTTATTCAAAGCACCTTTTTCGCCTAGCAGGGCAGGGCTTAGGCTTAGGGAGCAGAGTTTCGCAGCTCAGGATTTGGTTTCGCGGGTTTTGGTTCCATAGGATAAAGGAATCATCGAGCCCAGCATGTCCAAAGCCACCTCGACCCCAAGTGTTACCAACAGAGCCTTCTCACATCCAGGTTCCCCAAAGACCAAATCCCAGATTCTCAAAACAAGCTCCTGAACCCTAAACCCACAAACCCCTGAACCCAAAATTGAAAAGCTTTAACCCAAAACCCCAAACCCCTGAACCCAAAATCGACAAGCTTTAACTTTAACCCTAAACCCTAAACTCCAAACCCCTGAACCCAAATCGAAAAGCTTAAACCCCCCCAAAGAAACCTTTCTCAGGAAACGCCCAGGTCTGAGCCTCAGCCGTGTTCCACCAGAGAACAGGCGGACTGGAGTCCTATGATGAAGGTTTAGGGTTTAGGGTTATATAGGGGCTTTATGAGACGATATAAGGGGTATATAAGGGTTCTATAGGGTATTAGGATTTAGGGGTCCCTTCTCGGGGTCCCTCCTCCTTACTCTGAGCCGCTGAGACGGCTGGTTTCATGGGCTCCGGTTGTCGTAGTCTGGGGGCCTGAGGAGTTAGAAGAGGATTCTGGCGGTATACTCCATCCAGTAAAGCAAAGAATGACCTAAAAAAGCAATTAAGACATAAGGAGCCTGGAGCCGCAAAACATCAAGACCCTAAATCCTAGACCCTAAGATCAAGGGTTGGATCTTAGTGAGCTTGTCGGTTTCGGGAGGCTTAACCCTACAAACGAAAAATCTCAGACCTTCAGTTTAGTAAAGGCCTGAAATAACGGCTTAGGGTTTGAGGTTTAGGGTTTCGGGAGGGCCTCAGAGATCCCAAGCTTCGGGATTCAAAAGTGGGGCCAGGTGCTTTGGCTGTCGTAGCGCCCCGGCCTTGGGGGTGTCGCGGTTGAGGTTTAGGGTTTAGGGTTTAGGGTTCAGGGCTTTGGCTTTAGGGTTTAGGGTTCAGGGCTTTGGCTTGTTTAGGGTTCAGGGTTTAGGCAACCGGGTTTAGGGTTCAGGGCTTTGGGAATTGAAGTTTCGGGATAACTGACCGAGGATGCAATCCTCTTGGTCCATGAAAAGTTTATAGTTCCCGTAAGTTTGTAGCATTAATACCCCGAAGCCCCGTTCTAATGATCAAGGCCCCTGTTTTACAGGGGCAACCAGCCTGGCTGCGGCGCTTTCCGCCATCGCGATGATGACCTCAGGTGGGTAGTCTGTCCGGGTTCCCCAATATGGTACGGCACCCTTATAAAAAGGAGCCCCAAAAGGGACCCTAATTTACAGAACTACCCAGCTAGGTCTTCGGGCTTTACGTGTTGGGGAAGGCTTGGTTTACGTCTTGGGAACCCGTCTGTGCACAATGGAGCGTCTTTGCGAACGTCGCGTTTAGAGTGAGTATACCATCTAAAGCTTTGGACATATTTGGGCTCAAACAACGAGATGTTCATGGTCTCTGCTATGCAACTCTAGCAATCGTAAGCTTTTTCTGAAGGTCGCTGGCAGTATTTAGCGAACGTAACTAAGCTTCAGATAAGATGGGGGACCGGAATCTTCATGAGTTCTCAGCCCTTAAAAGTTCGGTTCTATCGGCCCCAATTCCTTATGAACCCTGAAAACTGTGACAGCTCCGAGCCCTAAAGTAAGAAGCGTTGACCCCAAAGAGCAGGAAGCTCAGATCGCGGCCGCAGTTGGAGCCTCATTGACATTGAAGGGGCGGTTTAGCAGTTTGGGCCATGTAGCTTCTTGGGCTAAGGAAGATTGGATCAGGGTGCATTAGCCTAAGACTACTGTAGGGTGGGCTTGACGTCTGCTATTCCCGCCTGAAATCTCGGGCAGTTCTTTCAGTTGGGATGTAGACTTGGAGCACTCTGCGCCAGATCTGTCTAGAGTAGTTACCAGAGCACAGCAACGCCTCACTGAGAATTCCGTGCTCCAGATCACTTCCTTGCCACTCGGCCCCATGCAATAGTTCGCATCCTCAGATTGGAACTCGAAGCCGCACATCATGCAAAAGGCCTGCAGGTGTGATGTCCGGGGAGGAGTGATGGAAGCAGGAGCAGCTGTCATGGATCTGTAGATTGACCGGGGAATACCGAATGTCAAACCGAAGCTACGGAGCAACAAGCCAATTGCAAAGGCCATGAATCGGCCACGACGCACAACAAAAGCTGGGCACATAAGAAACGCATCGAGAAACTGGAGTTGTTGAAACACAGCTGTATGATTAAACGATATTATCACTCGCTGTTGATGGGCAGTAGGCTTTCGCTGTCTTATGCTCATGAATGCTGGCGCAGTTGTTTTTGGCGGTTGTTGAGTGGCCGTGGCTGGGGTGGGTGGTGGTGACGGTGGTGGCGGTGGTGGCGGCGCTACATCCCTGTTTTCTCGAAACTTCATGTAGATTCTGGCACCAAGCATGTAGCAAGCAGACACTAAGGGCAACTGCTGTATCTGCACGTAAACACCTAGATTATGAAGCCTTTCACATTGGACATGTCGTTCACCCGTGCTAATAGTGCGGCACAGCCCTAAACCCTAAACCCTAAACCCCTAAACCCTAAGCCCCAAACCCTAAACTCCTAAACCCTAAAACCCCAAACCCCTAAACCCCTAAAACCCTAAACCAGAAAAGCTCAAGCAACGCACCTCCCGTGGCAATGGCAAACCTTATGGGCGAGACCCGGAAGCTGCGTTTTCGGCTCAGGGCTGGGACGAGTAAGTCAAGGTTCAGGGTTTAGGGCTTTGGGTTTAGGGCTTAGGGCTTAGGGATCAGGGCTTAGGGCTTAGGGCTTAGGGTTTAGGGCTTAGGGTTTAGGATTTACGGTTTAGGGGTTTAGGGTTTTAGGGTTTAGGGGTTTAGGGCTTAGGGTTTAGGCTATGTCAGTAACAACTTCTCGTGGTGCTCCTGGGGAGTTGTGCTTGCATAGCTGCGTCTAGTCTATCCTGTTGACAACTCTAGCAGTACTAATGTTGTCGCAGGTCTTGGCACCCTTGTCTCTATTGTCATCGCTGTCAGATGCTACATTCCTGCAGCAGCAGCAGCAGCAGCAGCAGCAGCAGCAGCAGCAGCGGACCAGATGCCGACTAGTATTACAAGTACTACGACTAATTACTACTAATGCTCCGCGTACTACGAGTACTGCCAGTACTGCTGCTGCTAGGTCCACGACAACGACTACTACTTCACTAGTACGAGTACTGCTGCTACTCTTGCTAATGCTGCTACTCTTGCTAATACTGCTACTACTGCTGGTGCCACTATCTGGCATTACCACCACCACCAAGCACGAATTGGGGATTGGGAACAAGGGTGATTCATACAATATGGCGATTAAAGAGGTCGTCTCTACATGCCGTGGTCACTGTTATTCTTCTTGCTCCTTCTTGAACTGGGGCCGGGGCTCTCCTCCACCTGCTCTTCTTGTAGGAGCCTCCAAGCTGCAGAGGCAGATGACCCGCCGCTACAACTTAGAAGCAAGGGTCTGTGTTTTGGGCCCCTTCTTGTCCTCAGCTCCGAAGGAGTCTTGGAGCTGAAAGGGTTTGGGTTCAAGGGGTTCAAGGTACAGGTAGTGCTTCGAGCTTCGGGCTTAGGATTTTTGGGGCGTCGGGGAGGAGAACGAGCCAAGATTCACTGCCCGAAGCCATGCGGAGTAGAGGAGCTTCATGCGAGGGCACGAGACCCCAAACCCGAACTTGAGACCCTCAACTCAAACCACCCCATAGACCCCGGTATAATGCACCTACGTAGGTAGTATATAGCACTCCTTAACAGCGCGGTCAAATGAGCCCTTGGACCCAAACCCCTAAACCCTAAACCCTGAACCCTAAACCCTTAGCCTTAGCCTCTAACTGGTTTCGGCACCCTGGCCTCGAGGAAATTGGCCGAGGCACCTGGCAGCAGCCGGATTTCTACGGACAAAAATGGGGGGTTTCCGAAAATAGGGGACACCAATATAGTACCCTTAGTAGTAGGATCCTTATTATAAGGACCAAATAAGGTACCCTAGTTTTCGGAAAGTCCCAAATATGTAGGGGCCTTGCATATAAGCTGCTTACAGGATCCAACTTTATGGCTTACACTATAACCCTAAGCAGCTGTGGAGCACCGTTTCCACGAGATTCTCCGAGTCGGGGTCTGCATCCATCGCACCTGGGATCACAAAACAGCAGAAGCTTTGACTGGGCCATCGTTTTGGGGCCCCTTTGAAGGCATGTATGAATAGGAATCTCTATAGGAACCAAAAAGGGGGATTAACAAGTTTCCCAAAGTGCCAGCTTGTTGAGGGTGTTCGGATCTGTCGGTTAGCTGAACTATTTAGGGCGTGCTCTCGGCTTTATGATGTTTTTCTTACAGGGCCTCTGGCGAATTTGTGGCTTATCATCAGGGCCCTAACCCCTAAAGCCTAAACCCTAAACCAAAGCCGGGAAGACTCTGAAGCATGTGCGCAAGCAACAGCCGGGAACTCCAAGTCCTCAGACAGTCAGAAGTGCCTGCAATTGCTTGGGGTTCAGGGGTTTTGGGGTTCTGGGTTTAGGGGCTTGGGGGGTTAGGGGTTTGGGGGGTTAGGGGTTAGGGTTTAGGGTTTAGGGGTTAGGGTGTAGAGTTTAGGTGTGGTTTTGGGGGGTTAGGGTTTAGGGGTTAGGGTTTAGGGTTTAGGGGTTAGGGTGTAGAGTTTAGGTGTGGTTTTGGGGGTTTAGGGTTTAGGGTTTAGGCTTGCAAAACCTCGAACGCAACACGCTGAACCCTAAACCCGAACTCTTGAGCCCTTGGTCCTCGTCAACCTTTAGCTTCTTCGCGGCTTTTTGGGACCTTCAGCATCGTCATGTGCTACACCCGCCGGCAAATCGTAGATCCGAAACCCCCTAAGCCGCGGAGGTTCCAAGCCCCGAGTCGTAAACTCTACAAGGGGGCTTAGGGTTTAGGGTTGAAAGGGTTTAGGGTTTAGAGTTTAGGCTTTAGGCTTTAGGGTTTTGGGTTGAAAGGGTTTAGGGTTGAGGTCTTCTTGCCCCGAATATCCTTTGTGGGCTCTCTTTCATATCCGCAGCATGCGACACGAGAAAGCATAAGTCTCAACCCAACCCCTCCCCGCCGCAACCACAAACTGAAATCGATTCATACGATCCCGTTGCTCCGGCACGTGGGGGTTAAACTTGCAGCTCTACATGAATGGGTAGTTCTCGAAATCAGGGTCCCTACTTTTTAGGTCCCCAACGTAGTACGGCACCCTTTAGAAAAAGGGAGCCCTAAAAGGGTACCCTAATTTAGGGAACTACCCAAATACTACCCTTATAGAAACCCTTATACAAATCCCTTAAGGAACCCTATACCCCCCAAAAAAAGGGGACCCTCATTTAGAGCACTGCCCCACAGGCAGCCCGACGGGCCTACATGTACTCACACTCGGAGCTCCTCCCTTTTCCAGGCGAACCTTTTGGGCAAGATCGCTTCTTAACCCAACAACTCATCAAAAAGCCCTAAACCCCTAAACCCTAAACTCCTACACCCCTAAAAGCTATACCCTAAACCCTAACCCCTTAAACCCCTGAACCCCTAAACCCCTAAACCTCTAAACTCATAAACCCATAAACTCTAAACACCTAAACCCCTAAACCCCCCCTAAACCCCTATAAATCCCAGAATCCCTGCGACCCTCCCTGGACTTCGTACCTCAACCTTAACGCCCTCGACCCCTAAGCCTATTCAAGCCCTTAAACTCCGATGGTACTCAAATCCACCCTCACCCCCAAACCCTAAACCCCCCAAAAACATCTGCAGCGATGGCTGATGATACTCCCCTCCATGTGGTGGAAGTTTCGCTTCCCCTGAGCCGCGCCGACCAATACCCGTGCCCTGGCTTCAGTTTTAAGCGGCTTCTTTAGGGGTTGGCTTAAGCTAGATATTTATGTTGGCTTTGTACTCAAGGTGTCTTTTTGAGGTTTTTCAGGGGGTCAGCGGCGTCAAGATGAGCTTCACCAAATGCCTGTCAGGACAGCAGCGCTTTGTCAGCCCGAATCAGCAAGCTCATCCAGTGATGAACTCCTGTTACAAGCCTACAAGTACAAGTGTTGGCATCTCACGATCGAACATGCACTCCGTTCTAGATGGTGAAGGCAGCGGATGTCAGTGATGTCAAAAATAGTTATTTATCTGGGCATTCCGGTGCATGCTTTTATCCACTAGCTTCTATATTTCGGGCCAACATAGAGATAATGCCTTTGCACTCAGCCAGCCGTTGTGGAAAGAACCTTCGTAGAACCCTTTAAAGCCACCGTCGTTTAACAAAACTCGCTCAAGGAAGCCTCGTACATGGAGCCTTTGGATCCTAAACTCGTTACCCGTGACTCCCTAGATTCCTAAAGCCCGGAATCCTATAAACTCTAAACCCCTAAACCCTACACCCCTAGGCCCCTAAACCCATCTCGAGCCTGGCATCCGCTCAGGAAGAGCTTCCGGAGCCCGGTCAAAGGATTGGGCAGCCACAAAGCCGCAGCGAAGAGCTTCGAGGTTTTAGGGTGTTTAGGGTTTATTTAGGGTTTAGGGTGTTTAGGGTTTAGGGTGTTTAGGGTTTAGGGTTTATTTAGGGTTTAGGGCGTTTAGGGTTTAGGGTTTACCTTAACCCTGTAAAACCTTCTTTTTTAGGGCTCCTTATTATGATTTCTTTATATATGTCCTTAAAACGGTAGGTTCTTTGGGGTCCAGGTAGGGTTTAGGGTGTTTAGGGTTTAGGGTTTAAACATATCGAGGCTTAAATCGTTCATTACCAATTCTAGTGTGGGGGGGATTTTCCGATTATAATTCTCAAAGATTTTGTTGACTTGTAATATAATATAGGCAGTTTAATAATATACACCAAAACACTGTGATGATTAGTAAGGCTCTCTGTTAGGAGTTTAGGGGCTTATGGGTTTTAGGGTTCGAGGTTCTTTTGACCGGTGAACGAAAGGGTTCCTTATAAGCGTACTGCACGGTTCAATCCTCGGGATACCGGGTTTAGGGAGGTTACTGTAAGGGTACTATAAGGTTCCCCAAGGGTTCCTTCAGTGCTCAAGCTTACGGTTTATGGGACAGGGCTGAAGGGTTCTTGCTTGAAGGCGCACGGTTTAAGTTTGTGGGGTTTCGGCTTATGGTTTCTATAGGGCGGGCTTTATAGTAGTACTCAAGGAGGCTTCATCAGGATATAGAGGGCCGGGTTTGGGGTTTGAAATGATCGAGGCCCTTAAACTCCAAAGGCCCCTGTCCGCATGGGCCCTACAGTATACCCTTGTTCTACGAATTAAAGCCTCTCACAAACCCGTTCAGGGCACACGTCCTCCCCGTATAGTCCCCAGTATCATTGCACGAAGCCCAGAACCCTTTCACCGAACCTGACATGCTTGGCATCTTCGCCAAGGGGGCTTAGGCAGCTAGAATCTAGACCCTATCGAGCTTACATCTTCCATCTTTAACCCTGTAAGGCTCTAAGGACTCGCATTTTAAGGCTTTTCGGCCCAAGGACCATACTACATAATGCCTCTTGGGCTGCTTTGAGCCTTCGGGTTTGGCCAGATGCCAAGGTTACTGCATCTATCTTTACCTGGGCTTCGATGTTGAGCGTGGCACTATCGTGGCCAATCTTGTGCCGTGGCGTCTCGTTCGGGTTTAGCGGAAGACGGTTGCAGTAGCTCTGACAGTAGTTTAGGGGTTTAGGGTTTAGGGGTTTAGGGTTTAAGTTTATGCAGCTTGATAGGGCTTTCTCAACATAGAGGTGTGCTGGCTAATCGGCCAAAGCGTTTCTTTTGCTGTTTTGAGCTTCGGTGTCGTTTGAGCATGTTATATATAAGGGTTTGTTTGTTTGCTTGTTGTTTGGTTGCCTCATCCCTACCCATAGGCCCCTAAGTCGTTCCTTTTTGTGGTTTATATGTAGTATCCTATAAGGTAATCCCCAAAACGAACTACTTAGGAGCCTATGGGTAGGCCCGCCTCTGCCGGAACCCTACGTCCGCATGCTCTGCTGTGGCCTTGCTGCCAGGATGAGCTAGTTGCTTCACGGAGGTTTTGATCGTGTCGTTTGTAGCACCGCAGCATTCCCCGAACCCCGCATAACTTGCCGGCTTCAGGAGATATGTACGGCAATCAGTCATAAGGAATCTTGAAAATGCATGTTTTCCAGAGTCCAGGTTGTCTTTAGCGGCCGCCATTGTAGTTCGTAGGATCCTGACGAAAACTTGGTAACTTGAAGTAACTACAACAGAGACCAAAGGCAAGGTCACCGCGGGCAGGTCTCACAGGCTCTATTTGCACGGCCCGGAACGTATTCAAAATGTCGGTGACCTCAGCATTTCTGTGAGTTTGTGGCCCAAGTGTCGTGCTGGGCCCCAAAGAACCTACTTGGAGGTTCACGGGTGGTTATAAGTAGGGTTATAAGTCCCTTAATATGGGTTAATAACTAGGGGAACTATAGCTACAAGCTTTAACTATAGTTACCCTACTTTATAACCCCACTTATAGCTACCCGTGAACCTCCAAGTACCCCTAAACCCTAAACCCCAAACCCTAAACCCTATAACCCTAAAGCCCTAAACCCTAAACCCCAAACCCTAAACCCTAAACCCCTAAACCTATAAGGAAATCATCATCAGGAGCCCTAGGCATGCAGGGTTTCTTAGGGTCCCAGGATGGTAAGATCCCTTGAGCCCTTGAGCCTCTGACCTAATTTTCAGAACCCACCCAAGAAAAAAACAAAAACTGAACCCTAAACCCTAAACCCCCAAAAAGGCAGAAGTCGTAAACTCTAAGCTTCTAAGCCTCCCCAAAGTTTCCAGATGCCGAAGACTCCGAAGGCTTCAGTCCCGAACCGTGAGGGTTTAGGGTTTAGGATTTTGGGGGTTTAGGAGTTAGGGGTTTATTTGGGGGTTTAGGAGTGTAGGGTTTAGGGGTTTTGGGGTTTAGGGTTTAGGGGTCTAGGGGTTTAGGGTTTACGGGTTTAGGGTTGATTCCCTCCCTCCTAAACCTTGCTTGGATCACAAAGAACAGCCTGTAATTTACAGCTTGTGACATAGGAGCCTCGATAACCATGGTGCTTCGCGTTTTTCAGTATGCTTATACTGAGGAACCGTAGGAATAGTATTGGTTATCCCCTGTGATAGAGGCCCTGTATTCCTCCGGGGCAAACGAGGCTTTCTGAGAGCCCTTTCGACCATGTCTCCACCGAGGTGCTCATCGCCGCACATCCGCGGGAGGCGTCTCGTCTCTGTGGCATGAAGGGATAATTTGATCTGGCCGCCACTTATGCCCTAAACCCTAAACCCTACACCGGGTTTATGGGGTGTCGTAGGTTCTCAAACATGGGGTGTCGTAGGTTCTCCAAAAACTAAGGTATTTTGGGGTAAACATTGCATGATGCTTGGGGTTTGAGGTGATGAGAAGGTGTAGTGTAGGCATGTTGGTGGGGTTTCGGGATCGACTCTGGGGTTCGAGGTGGTCAGAGTTTAGGGATTTAGGGGTTTAGGGGTTGAAGCGTCTGGGGCTTTATAGGGGTTTAGGGTTTCGGGTTTTAGCTTAGGGTTTTAGGGTTTAGGATTTAGGGGTTTAGGGTTTAGGGTTTAGGGGTTTACGGTTTTGGGTTTGGGGTTTTGGGTTTGGTTGAGATGCCTTTGTTCCAGGGTTTTTGTGGGCTAGCAGACTACCCCACTTTGCAAACCCTGAACCATGGAGAATACGGTTCAGCATTGCGGGGAATGCGGAGGAGATTGTGATGCTTTCGTGTGGGCCTACCAAAGCTACCGAGGTCCTTATAAGTTAAGCATTTCAGAAACGACCAATCCGCATATAGCTCCACAAGAAACTGAAAAGCCCTGATCCCTTACCGAAAGCCATCTAACCCCGCAGCGCCAGCAAAGCCTGCATTCCGTCGCGCGCGCGCCCACAAAAGCGCGCTTTCGTTTGGCACACCCTAAACCCTAAACCCTCCCAAATCCCCAAGTCCCCAAGTCCCCTAAGCCCTAAACCCTAAATCCCCTAAACCCCAAACCCTATATAAGCCCTAAAAGCCTACAGCCCTAAATCCCCTAAACCTAAACCCCAAGCCCTGGGCCCTAAACCCCTCTTGGAGGTTCATGGGTAGTTATAAATGGGGTTATAAGTAGGGTAATTATCCATATTAGAGGACTTATAACCCTACTTCATAACTACCCATGAACCTCCAAGTATATGCCCTGCTGAAACCCGCCTGCCAGGTGCACCGTGACTCCGCCGAGACCTCGAGCCGCGGGGAGGTCTTGGAAGGACGGGTGAAGATCACCCTGTGCTCTGGCTTTTTAGGGTTTTTTGGGTTTAGAGCTGATAGGGTTTTAAGGTTATTTAGGGGCTTAGGGCTGATTGTGTTTTATGTTTGAAGGTTTAGGGTTTAGGGCTGACAGGGATTTAGGGTTTGGGGGGTTTAGAGGGTTTTTAGGCTTTAGGGTTTATAGGGTTTAGATCACCTTGTTTCCGGGCTCCAGGTACCTATGTAGGGTTCGATATGCGTACTACTATAAGGGTACCTCAGCGGCTGTAGGGTTTGGGTCCATGTGCCTATCTATCGTATTCGTGGGCCATCCAGGGTTTCCTAGTATGCACTTTTTGTGTGAAAGTAGACACCGGGACCCCCCTTGTACACCCTCAATTAGGGATGTAGATCTGGGCCCAATACCATGGGTCCTTGGGGTCCAATGGAGGGTAATATGCGGGCTTTGATACTTACCTATGCGGTTCCGGGGGTTCCTTATTCGAATTGTAGTATAATTTACCCCACAACGCTATTCTAATTAGATGGGGGTCTAGGTTGAAAGCAGAAAGCAAGGTTTAGACAAGGGCATGGAGTTCTAGGGGTCTTGGGGCTTGGGGTGGTTTAGGGTGGTTTCGATAGGGTGTTGAATTGCCTATTTCTATGGGGTCCTGTGGGGTTTAGGGTGGTTCCGATAGGGTGGTTGTATTCTCTATTGGGGCTGAACCAATGAGTCAGAGGACTAGTCACACCTTTTTGTGCCAACGCTGTGCTGTTAGCACCCCGCATGAGGGCACAAGGAACCCTAAGCCCTAAACCCCTCGACTCCTAAACCCTGAATAGCTAAACCCTTAAAGCCCTAAATCCCTAAAACCTAGATCCCTAAACCCCTAAACCTAAATCCCTAAACCCTTAAGTCCCTAAACCCTAAATCCCTAAACCCCTAAACCTTAAGCCCCTAAACCTAAATCCCTAAAACCTCACTCCTTACATCCCTAAATCCCTAAACCCTTAAACCTAAATCCCTAGAACCTAAATTTAAATCCCTAAACCCTAAAATCCCTGAATCCCTAAACCTAAATCCCTAAAACCTAAATCCCTAAACCCTTAAACCCCTAAGCCCCTAAAATCCCTAAACCCCTAAACCCTGAATCCCTAAAACCCAAACCCCCGAACCTCCTAACTCCCTAAACTTAAATCCCTAAACCCTTAAGTCCCAGAGAGCCTCCTCTTAAGGGACAATAGGAGGGGCCCCTTTAAAAGGGACCCCTAATCCTAACACCCGAAACTACCTTATATTTCCCCTATATAGTCTCATAAAGCCCCTATGTAACCCCAAGGGTCCCTTTAAGGGTCTTTCCTTTAGTCCCGTGATCCTCTTCGACGGAGATCCAAGGTGTTACGCTGGCGATGTCCAGGCGGCCAGCGTGACTCCTTTCCCTAAGGGTCCGAGTACCTAATAATCGTTTTGGGTTTAGGGTTTTGGGTTTTGGGTTTAGGGTTGGTTGGGGATTAAGGAGTTTAGGCTTTAGGGTTAACCTTAACCCCAAGGCTCTGAGGACTTATATTTTGAAGCTTTTGGGCTCAAAGACCATACTATATAAGGCTTTTGGGCTATTTTGAGCCTTAGGGTAATAATCGTTTTGGGTTAGGGTTTTGGGTTTTGGTTTTAGGGTTGGTTGGAGATTAAGGAGTTTAGGGTTTAGGGGCTTAGGGGTTTAGGCTAGGGTTTAGGGAACCCTATAAGGGTCCAAGTACCTAACAATCAGAAACTCTTCTGAATACTAACCTGCAAAACTATTATCCGTAACCCAAGTACATGATTATTCGGCCCTTTGGACCCTTAGGGTTTGGGGCCCGAGGAACCGGACCCTTTTGGGTTCAGGGGTTCGGGGTTTATGGGGTTAAGGGTTTAGGATTTAGGGTTCAGGGTTTAGGGTTTCAGGGTTTAGGGCTAGGGTTTAGGGCTTAGGGTTTAGGGGGTTTAGGGTTTAGGGCTCAGGGTTTAGGGTTTAGGGCTTAGGGTTTAAGGTTTATGGTTCAGGGTGGGTTTAGGGGGTTCAGGGTTTAGGGGGTTCAGGGGTTTAGGGTTTCAGGATTCGGGGTTTAAGGCTCAGGGGTTCGGTCTCAGGGATTAATTAGGGCATGTACGGTTTTTGTTTGGGGCTTATAGGGGTTGATGCTGTTCATGCCTATGACGTTAAGGACTTGGAGGTTATAGCGTTCATGGTGTACATCAGATTGTTTGATTATTAGGAATTTGCATGGTTCAGGGTTTTCAAGGTTGCAGGGTTCAGGAATAGTGGCGAGTGCAGATTTCTGGCTGATCACATGTTATACATTCAGAACGTGTAGGCACTTGGCAGGAAAGTTATGAAGCCAGGCTTGACTCCATCTTGCACAACGAGGTAAACAGCAAAGGTACCGGTTTTTGAGGATAACAACAAAGCTCTGGGGTTTCAGGGTTTAGGGCGAGAGCCATCCCGAAAACAGCGGTTTTCCACAGATGTGGTTCCAGCTACTCACGATCATGGGCCTGAGAGCCCCTTTAGGGGGGGGGGAGGGTGGAATCAATTCCGATCGGATTCGTGAGGGCTCCTAAGGATTCAGGTGAAGGATGGCTGCGCTCCGAGAGCTACGGTTCGGTCTTTGGGTTTAGGGTTTACCCATAGGCCCCTAAGTAGTTCCTTCTTGGGCTTACCTAGTAGGATTCTAAAAACCACAACAAGGAACTACTTAGGGGCCTATGGGTAGGGTTTAGGGTTGAGTGGCTTAGCCGTTGTTTGCGAAGGATTGTCAGTATACAGCCCTTATTACAGCACCTTCATTACAGAACCGACAGAACCCTCATTACCCGAGAGGGTCCAAGTACCCAAACAGTAGGGTTTGGGGCCTCATTGTACTACACTCCAAATTCGTTCTTGGTGTAAAGCAAAACCCTAAACCCTAAACCCCAAAACCCTAAACCCCTAAAAACCCCTAAACCCTAAACCCAGACGGACAGGTCAAAGAGAGGCTCCATCGCTTTCCTTTTGCTGAGGCCTTCACCTGGCTGCTTCGTTTTAGGGTTTAGGGTGTAGGGTTCAGGATTGAGGGTTCAAAGGTTTGGGGTTTAGGGGGTTTAGGGTTTAGGGGTTTAGGGTTTAGGGGTTTAGGGTTAAGGGTGTAGGGTTCAGGGTTTTCTGGGTCCTTGCTGGATACAATTTTAGATTTTTTGTTGTAGTAGAACCCAATAAGGAATAAGAGTGATAATTTCAACATAGCCCTGACAAGGGACCATTTTTAGGGTTCAGGGGTCAGGTTGGCAACCGAGATTTGCCAAAGTGTCTTCGAGAACCCGGTCCCCTCGCTACGTACAGCGCGTTTAGTCCTGGTTCCTTTCGGGAACTGAAATCTCAACCCGTTTCGGGTTCAACGTAGCCCTATGGGGTCCTGATATGTAAGTTACTAGATATTACCAGAAACCATATCTAAGGGGCATGACTTGGGCCCTTGAGTGAGGGTTCAGGGTTTTTTTTTGTGAGGGGGGGGGGTGGGCTAGGGTTCAGGATTTGACATGAGGCCCTGCAACCTAACTTCGTCGAACTTGAAACCCGCTACAGCCCCAGTACCCAATTAACAAATTCGATGCATCAGACCCTAACAAAAGCTTGGCATCCAAAAAGGCGATCGCCAGATGAAGCATGTAGGGTATATTCCGCATGTGAGAAAGGTTTTGAGTCTCCGGGAACCCTCTGAAAATGTAAAGGCTAAGTACCGTTTAGGATTGCGGTTTCGGGGTCTAGGGGTGTTGTGTTTGAGGTAGCACTCTCGGCTAAAGCCATGGAGCCCTACAGTGTATCCTACAAGAGCACTGGTATCCCCCTAAACCCCTTTTCCCTAAACCCAGCCTAAACCCTAAACCCTAGACCCTAAACCGTAGACCCAGCCCTAGAAACACTCACCTCATCTGAAACATAATCCCTACTTCACATGGACCCTGGGGGCCTTACGGTCCATGTAGCCATATACGTTTTAGGGGTTTAAGGGTTTAGGGTTTTGGGGTTTAGTTCAGGGTTTAGGAGGTTTGGGTTTAGGGTTTAGGGACTTTGGGTTTAGGGGTTTGGGGTTTAGGGCTTGCAGTTATAGAATATGTCCTTAAAGTCGTCTCTTTTTTCGGTACTTCAACGTGGAAGTACATACCATCCGGTACAACCTTCCGACCCTTCGGCCCAGGGACCCTTGCAGTGAGATCCCAAACCCTACTTGGAGGTTCATGGGTAGTTATAAGTGGGGTTTATAAAGTTGGGTAACTATAGTTATAACCCCTACTAAGAGGCTTAGTTATAAAGTTGGGTAACTATAGTTAGTTATAACCCCTACTAAGGGGCTTAGAACCCTACTTTTGACTACCCATGAACTTCCAGGTAGCCCCCCCGAAGCCGAAGCCCTCCCCCAGAAAGCCCAAGACCCTCTTAGGAGACATAAGGTGAACCCTAAAAACGTGGACCCTTTAATCTAGGACATTTTCAGGTGGGCAGTTACCTTTGTAGTAGCTTTATAGAACGTCTATATACCTTCCTAGACCCTAGACCCTAAACCCTAAAACCCTAAACCCTTAAAGTTTAAGGGGGCAAGCCGATCTGACGCCGGCACAGGGTCCGAATAACGGCTCCTGGTGCCAGGCTGCTGGCTGCTCTTCGGCCAGCACTTATCATGGTTTAGGGTTTGGGGTTAGGGGTTCAGGGTTTAAGGCTTCGTCATCTTCGAAAGTTTTACCCTTACCCTCAAAGGACTCATGTTTGTTTTAAGGCTTTTGGGCCCAAAGACCCTATTTTGTAAGGCTTTTGGGCTATTTTGATGCTAAGGGTTAAGGCCTCGTGAGGGGTTTTGGAGTCTGTTTTATTACCTATTTTCGTTTATGAGGAGCCTAAGCCCTAAACCCTAAACCGTTACAGTACCTATTATGAGGACCATCCCTAAACCCCAAACCCTAAACCGTTCCAGTACCTATTATGGGGACCATAAGGCTATGACTGCATGGATGTTTGCAGCTGCAGGTGCCTTGAGGTTTCAGGGCTTGGCTTTCGGGTAGAGGGGCTGCGGAATCGAAGGGCTCCCTCAACGGTTTAGGGTTTAGGGTTTAGGGTTCCTGTCATTCTAGGACTTTTTCAGCTGGGTTGTTGCCGTTTTGGAGCCTTATAGAAGGTCTATATACCGTATAGGAGCCCTGTATACCCTAAACTCCCCACCTCTAGTTTCCTTTAGGTCCTTGTTCCTACCCTAAACCCTAAGGACCGCAAGGGTGCTCTTGGGACGTTCGGGTGTAAGTGGGTCTGCTCTTTTCGGGCGACAGAAGATTGGCCCCCTATGAGTTTAGGGTTTCGGGTTTAGGGGTCTAGGGTTTAGGGGTTTAGGGTTTAGGGGTTTAGGGTTTAGGGGTTTAGGGTTTAGGGTTTAGGGTTTAATGACACTTAAGGTTTTGAGGTTTATAGGGTGTAGGGCGTAGGGTTTTAAAGTTAACAGTTTAGGGGTTCGCAGGGTTTAGGATTAGTGGAAACCGCGGGGGCTTAACGAAGCAGAGCAGGCCCTTTAGGCTTGACTTTCCCATTCTCTTGTAGATGGGTTCCTGTAGGCACGGTAAGCTTCAGGCTTTCTGGGTTTAGGAGTTGTCGCGGCGCTTCGCTCGGGTGTTGCGATTTGGGGGGGCGGGATCTCTTGTACTGTGTTTTTATTGTTGAGGGATTTGTTTAAGTTACCATTATAATACAGAAACCACACTATTTACTATAGATCCCCATTTATAATTATGGTAGCTTAAAATAAAATCTCCCCGTAACAAGAACCCAGTTTGGCGAGCTTAGGGGCTTCGGGTTGCGGAGTTTCAGAATACTTCAGGTAATTCCAGATATCTTTGTGATTTCTACTCGGGTTCAACAGCTTCAGATTCAATAACTTATGATCTAGTATGCATGCGGGATGTTTGGGACAGGATGCATTTGTCTGGTGAGGACTTTGGGCTTATAATACCACAAGGAGGTAACTGGAGTTGCGTTAGCTGCAGAATCCAGTTTGCGGGGCCCACAAAGCTTGAACCCTAAACCTAAGCTTATTCCGATGAGAATGGGACGAAAGCCACTGCAAAGAAAGACCACACCGAACGTCTTCATTAACCCTAAACTTCCTAAACTCCAACCCCAAAGCCCTATAAATTCCTAAACGCTAAACCCTAAACTCCTAAACATTAAACCCTAAACTCCTAAACATTAAACCCAAACCCCCTAAACTCCGAAAGAGTTTCTGCCCTGCTTTGCACGTCTCCTCGAAAGGTCGTGAGAACTTCCTCGCTCCGAAGGCGACTTCAGGTTTTCGAGTTTAGGGTTTAGGGGTTTTGGGTTTATAGGGGTTTTTAGGGGTTTAGGGTTTAGGGTTTAGAATTTAGAGTTTAGGGTATAGGGTTTAGGATGTAGGGATTTAGGAATCTAGGGATTTAGGGGTTTAGGGTTTAGGGCTCAAGGTCTCGAGTTCAGCGCTCGGTCGTTTAGGATTCCGGGTCCGGGTCCAGAGCTTCCAGGGTTTTGGGATATAGGGTTTTGGGTTTTGGGGTTTAGGGTTTTGGGTTTAGGGTTTAGGGTTTTGGGTTTTGGGGTGGTTGTCATGCTTGCGGCCTGTCTAGCTTCTTGTTTGGAAACGGAGAGTCGTCCTTTACTGCTGATTGCTCTGGATTCAGAGAGGGCTCGGTTGGATTGTTTTATTTTTTTTTTCCCCCATGGTGTCTTGGATACTGCCCCACTCAGTAACAGTTGAAAAATGTCTAGTATAGTCTAGATATACAAGGCCTGAATAGGAGCCCTCTTATGTACTGTTACTGTATAGGGGCAGTATCCAAAGCATTCTCTTGATTGGCCTTCGGCACCTTACTTCTAGCCGTCGTCGAAACGCTGCTGTAGCAGCTACATGCTAAGCTGTTGGTAATTAGTCAACAAACTACCAACACTGCGTTGCACTACAATTCGCATACTCTAACTCCTTCTCGGCTTGAGGCGTGGAATTTAGGCTGACTCCGTGATGTACTTCCCTGATTCGCAGACCCCATAGAAGTCTCCGTGGGCTCTGCAAAAAGGGAGCCCGATCCTACCAAGGAGGTTTCACCGATTTTTCCCAGTATCCTTTCGGGAGGGCGGTTCAAGGGGGGAGGGTACTTGGGAACCTCCGGGTACCCGAGAGAACCTTACAGAGTACTGAGGGGAAGTGCGGAATGCCAGATCAATATAGAAGCCTAAATAGTTACAACGATTATTCCTTAAGGGTTCAACATTATATCTATATACGTATACTATAAAAAGGAGCCCAAAACCCTATTC